>PISX010001991.1:0-82099 GCA_004024625.1 Mellivora capensis | reverse complement strand
CTCTGGCATACCACGGAATTTTGGGCTCAGACAGTTTACAATTCAGCTCTTGTTGACATTTAGAAGCTTGGGATACTCTATAATTTACTTACACTCTCAGTATTGTATTATTTTCATTTGTAATATGAATTATATCCATATCATCTCCAAGAAACTTTTTACTTCTGTATTTATGTGATTTCAAAGAAGTCTCCCTTGGCCACAGCCTAAACAGTTTCAAAAGCTATAGATGGCATTAAATCCTAAAATTGTTTGATTCAAGGCCATGTCTTCCTTAAATGCAAATAAATGCTGATGTTCAGACAACATGTGGATTTCTCATGACCAACATGCCTTCTCCTGGTCACTCATGATGTGTCTGAGTTTCCTCCTCCACAATCACTTACCTTAAGGAATGTGTTTACAGCCAGGATACTAATTTTAAATACTGGGAAGCAAAACAATTAGGGTTAAATGTCACACGTGAAACTACATAAATTCAGGCAGAAATAGCTTTCAGATGATCTATACTGTTTCCTATTTCATCAGCATGGATGTTGGAATTTGGCATGACTTTATCCTTGATCCAAAATATCATGCACAATCAACAAAACTTTATCCTCTGGCAAAATATATTCCACTAGCACTGTGGTTCACAGATCTCTTCTAGTCATGCTTGTAATTCACATTATAGGTCTTTATTAGCGTTTTCAGATTTAATTACATAATTTCCTTTAAAGCAATTACCTCTATCTATAGGGGAACATTCCCTTCTAAGGTACCTCTCCATTTTCATCCTCATACAGAATATCCCAATGTTTCAAAGAAATTCACATTTCAGTGTTTATTTAAGGATGGGGTACTAGAATGACTTTTATGGAAGATTTTTGGCCCCTTGATTAATGAAGTGCCTAACAATTTAGTCTTTTTTTTTTTAAGATTTTATTTATTTATTTCACAGACAGAGATCACAAATAGGCAGAGAGGCAGGCAGAGAGAGAGAGAGGAAGGGAAGCAGGCTCCCCGCTGAGCAGAGAGCCTGATGTAGGGCTCAATCCCAGGACCCTGAGATCATGACCTGGCCGAAGGCAGAGGCTTTAACCCACTGAGCCACCCAGATGCCCCCAATTTAGTCTTTCAAATAAACTTTGTGAAATACATATTTTATTTTTCTACTTTTTTTTTCCAGAATTTTTTTTTCATACAAATCTATCAGGGCTCCATAAGACCAAATCTCTTTATCGTGGACACCAATATTGTCCTTGATATCTCACAAGTAGATTGTTCTATTTCAAGGGAGGAGACCAGAAACAGGAAAGCATTGAGGAAAGTCTGATAGAAACTTTTCTTCTGCAATTCTAACACTGCAGTACTGCTATTATTATTTTTAAAGTACCATATCAGAGGGGGAAACCAGAGAGAACATTTGGTTGGAAATATCTAGCACGTCAGTGATTATGATCCTTGATCTTGCATTCTAGTATGTTTAAAAGGAAACACTGCCACATTTGGTTGTCATTGAACTTTGCATCTTCCAGTGTTCTGGGAGTTGTCTGCCACAGTTCCTTAGCCTACTTCAACTTTTCCAAGTTCCCTCTGCAATTTCAATCTTTCAGTAATCACTGCAGCAGCACGGTCTTTGACTACACAAAGGAATTTTGATTACATCATGTGCTGCCAAATGCCTAAAATAAAAGATTTCTCAAGCAGTCTTGGTTTTCCCCCCTTAGTTTTTATGGCTATCGGGATGTCAGTGGGAAACATAACAGTCCAAGGAGTTTAGAAGTGGTTGCTCTCCAGGAGGTAGCCGATCTGCCTGCACGGAGGCTGGCTCTCTGGCCCGGGCTGCCTTCAGGTCGTTGCTTGTTTAAGGCGTGTTCAGTGTGGATGGATTGATTCCCCTCTCTTACCTCTCAGTTGTTCCTGGTCAGCCACATCGCACTGAATGAAGAGAGTCTTCTGAGGTTCAAACTGCTCATCCAAGGCAGCTTTACATTTTACACCTGCTTCAAGATTCCAATCGACCAGCGCTACCTATGGACGAGAGGAGAGGGAGGCATCGAGGTCATCGCAGCTAGTGAAACAGACGAACAGTAAATAAACACCAGGACGCCCCCCCCCCCCTCTTGGACCTCAGATTCTGCAGTTAAAGTTCACGGTCTCTCCCCAGCCACTTTGGAGGTCTGCTGGAGACCGTCACCCTTGGCAGCTTTTGAAAGCGGCACGGTGGGCAGCCCGGGGCGCGGCCCCCTATCTCCCGCGGGAGTCCTTTGGTTGGTGCGCGAGTCTCGGGGTGGGAGGACAAGTTTCCGCGGCCGGGCGCCACGCTTACCTTAGCGCCCTTGTGCAGGAGCGCCTCCGCAAAAGCTCTGCCGATGCCCTGCGCCGCGCCGGTCACCAGCGCCACTTTGCCGTTCACGTGCATGGTGCGCTCGCTGCTCCGGGTCGGTGGGCGAGCTCCGCGTCTCGGCTCGGCCGCAGCTTTTATGGCCCCCTGAGCGCGCGCGTGCAGCCCTGCCGGGCGCTCTCCTGCGAGTGGGCGGGGATGAAACTGTCAAGCCCGCGCCGGGGAACCCACGGCCGTGTCACCTGGCCCTGGGCGCTCCCAGAAGCCAAGCTTCGCGATCTTTGCCTTCCTGACACGCAGCTCGGGTCAGAGCCTCCCCTTGGCCTCTGGCTGTGTAGCTGGCAGGACGCTGACAGGAAAAACAAAGGTTATTTCTAAAAAACAAAAAACAAAACAAAACAAAAAAAACCCTTCAGTGCGCAAAGACCACCCTGAGAAGAGGAGGGCAGAGGAGGGAGAGGAGGGGCTCGGAAGCTTGGTTTCCTCCTCCTACCCTAACGTCTTCCCCTCTCTCACGCCCCCTTCCTCAAAATAAAAATAAAAATAAAAATAAAAATAAAAATAAAAATAAAAATAAAAATAAAAATAAAAAACAAGCAAACAGAGCAAAATCTTAGGGATGTTGCTTTTTGTCTCAATCTAAGTTTATGTCTGAATTCCCAGGTCTTGGCGACTGGAGTGTCAATTGTGTGTCATCTTGAGAGGGCTCCCCAAGGGTGGAAATCATTTACTTGCACAGGAGTTCCAGAGTCGCTGTTAGCCTGGTGAACTGTTGGCTCAATGGAATGCTTACTCATTGAATCATACCAGCTTTGAAGGCTCAAAGTTGCCAGAATGGAAAGAGGTTCTCAGTCCTCCAGGAACTTGAGTGCAAGCTGTGTATCCAAGATGGGCTGTTCTTCTGACCTAACCACTTCTTTTCTTGTTATCACCTGCAGGCTTCAATTTTAATTCCGTAAGCTTAATACCTGGTTGGCATGTATTATGAACAAAGAAACCTAAGCATTTGGGGACATGAGAGTCAGGCAAAAGGCTTAACTAACAGCAGAATGAATCCTTTGTGTATGTCTTTGCTGTTTACTGAAGATATGGTTGAAGGTGACTGGGTCAGCAGTGAAGGTGTTTCGGAGGGCTGTGTGAGTTACGTGTTGTCAGTAAGCTGCGGAAGAAAGACTTCCACGTTGATCTGAAACTAGGTCTTCAAAAAATGTTGAGAAGTTAAGACAGGAAAAGAGATTTACATTCTATCATGATAATGAATAGTCATAATGTGAAGAGTATGTTGAAGGATCATATTGAAAGGGAACAGCAGAGGACAAAAAAAAAAAAAAAAAAAGGAAACAAACAAAAACCCAATACCTCTAGTGGCATGCACAGAACAGAGAAGAAAAGGAACGAGCTCCTCAGCAGGAAGGAACCAATAACAGAAGGAACCACTAGAAGAACATTGGACCATGCTGGGGGAGCAAAGTGTTGCAGTACATACAGGGAAAAAAAAGCTTCAAGAAGAAAGGAGTGGTTAATTATACAGACTAAGGAGCAAAAGGGAAAAACAGATGGAGGAATGCTTTGAATTTTTCAAGAAAAGAATCAGTGTGAATAAATTTACAAGGCACAGAAACCAAATGGCTGAAATTTAAAGAGAAAATGGCTGGGGAGAAGATGGGTATCGCAGGAGTTCAAGACATTAAATGGAAAGAAATAGATTGGACAGTAGTCGGAAAGATGAGAGAGAAGGACAAGAGGACTGATTCAGCTTAAAAGGCAAGCAGTCCGTGAGAGGGAGAGGAACCCAAAGCCTACTGCACGTGCAGAGATTATCGGCTTCAGACTCACACAGAATGGATTTGGCTTTCACCTCTGCTTCTGACCAGCGGTGTGACCTTGGGCAAGTGGTTTCAACTCTCTGTGCATCAGACTTCTTCTTAGTAGAGTAGCAGTTTCTGTAAGAATTCGGTGAAAATTAAGTTAGATAATACATATAAAGCACTCTTCCAGTTTCTGGCACAAAGTCATGCAATAAATATCTGTTCTAAATAATTACTTCTGGATCATTCGTAAATAATACATGTGAGATAGAAAAGAAAACCTGAGAAAGAGTTTGTTTGTTGGTTGGTTTGGGTATTTATTTATTTATGTATTTATAGTACATGGGAAGAATTGGGATCTAGGGCAGCGAGAAACTTTCAGTCCCTTTTCTCTCAGCTTCCATTGTCACCGTCTTTGTTCAGACCCTTAACTTTTTCCTGTGATAGTCATAGCAGTTAACATCCTGAATTACTTTTCCCACAAATTTCCTAAATCCAATTCAGCTTCCATACTGCTCCCAGGAAACATTCTAACTGATAGATCTAGTCATGTCTGGACATTCTCACTTTCAAAATCTGTAAACTATCCAAACTCTAGGGCATTGCATAGAAGGGGGCACAGCCTAGCCTTCCGTGCCCAGTGTCCTTCTTACAGCCCCTCTTTAGAGTCTAGGAAGTGAAATCAATTAAAACCTACCCCACTCTCCAAGCCTCAGACCCCTGCCATCTTCTGTCTTCTCACCTGAGGATGATTCCCTTCCTAGTTTCTTCACTTGTCTTCCAACTCAGCTATGAAAATTCTGCAGTGGAAACACCAATCTCTTTATTTTAATGATCTATCTCTGTGTCTCCAGCTTCCCTTAAAGGGAGAACTGAGTCTTTTTTTCTGGATATCTCCACCATCCAGCATAGGGCCACCTGAAGTGTGTGCTTGTACATGTTGAATGAAGAAAAGTACAGATAAATAGAGATATGTGTTTGAGAGAAGATGGAAAATTTAAACTAGATGATGAGATTCCCCCCCTCTATTGTGATTACCTTTTTACACAACTTACAAGTTAAGACTGGAAAAAATACATTGGTATGGTATTTTTTGAAGCAGAGTGTCTTGATAGTTTCTCATATTTTGTATTAAATGTACATTTTGACTTAAAAATACCTACAGGACACTATATATGTATATTCTAAAACCAAAGTAAGTCCTCTTTACCCAGTAAACACATCCCCTTGTGGTTTCTGATATACATTTCTCAGCTTATGTGCTGATAACATTATTCAGTTTCATTGACACTAACTATACAATTTTATCATCAATGTAATTTGTGTAAATAAAAAAAATAATTCTTAGGTGAAACTAAGTTAAATCTGGGACCAACCATCATTCACGTAATTTTGTCAAGCATTCCTATTAACTGTTATACTTTACTAAGTAACTGAACAAAATTCTCTTTAAAAATTAAATAGCAGATTAAAAGGGATGGTTCTTCTCTCAATACAATTCCAAGTATTGGGTACTGAACATTTACTCATCTCATAAAGGCTAAAATCATAGCCTCAGGAATCAAACTGTCTGCCTCTGAATTCAGCTCTGCTGTTTCCTAGCTGTGTGAACATGAATAAATTACTCAACTTCTCTGAATCTCAGCTTTTTCATCAGTTAAATGAGGATGAAATAATATTTTTTTCACAAAGTTGTTGTAAAGACTATATTGAGATAAATAAATTCAAGTGAAGTGCTTGGTCCAGTGACTGGCACATAGCAAATGCTCTGAAAATGTTATTGTCACTAAACACTGCACTTATATAATTGCATTTATTATTTACAACCAAACAGTGACATGGTTGTTATTGTGGTCATTTCACAGATGAGGAAAATAGGGTTAAGGACGTTAGGGAATTTGGCCGAGGTCACTGATCTAGAAAATTGAAGGAGGTGGTTTTGAGTAAAGGTGTGATACTGAGTGGTCCTTCTTCTTTTTTTTTTTAATTAAACTTTTGAGATAATTATAGCTGAGCAGTAGTTTTAGCCATGATTGAATAGTAATTTCTTTAAGAAAGGCAAGGTAAAAATAGACTTAAATTCAAGTCAGAATTCCTAATCAAATATATGTTTTCATACACACACTTGTCTCTGTTGGCTCAGTTCTGACCTGCTAAAACAAATGACTCTTAACTTGATTTTCCTTCAGCCCATGCCCGGGGTACACATAGACATTCCAAGATGCAACTCATCATGGGCCAAGTTAAAGATAGAGACAAATCAGTCACCTGCTAGCGATCAGCTTGTTTAATTTTTAAATGACCGCATATAAATCAACATAGAAGTAGACTTTTTTTAAAAAATAAAACCAAAAAGCTCTGCTGAAATAAGGCAGTTTCTGAAAATGTTGGGATCAAGGATTCTTGTTCTGGCTTTGCCTGTGTGAACTAGAACAAAGGACCTCTCTATGCTTGAATCTATACTAATTCTTTTGTGTGTTACCACATTTAGTCCTACAAGGTACATAGTATTATCCTCATTTTACAGTTGAAGACACTGAGGCTCATGGAAGGCAAGTGACCTGCCCAAAGTCACACTCTGCCATTTAGCAACAAACCCGAGTTCAAATCCAAGTCATGTAACTCCCAGAGCCTTTGCTGTTTCTGTTCTACTCAGTTGTCTTAGACAGGTGTATGCTCAGATTCAGTCTCTTCTTCTTTGCGAATCTTATGATCTTGGGCCAATTACGATTACTCAACCTCTGTAGTCCTGAGTTCCCTGAGCTGTGAGGTGGAGAAAATTTTGACAGACCGCAGAGTTCCTGGTACAGTGCCTGGCACATATTTGGTGACCCATGAATTATTACTATTAGGTTCTTCTTCCTTAATGTTCATATTTCTTTCTGGACTTAGATATAAAGACTTCATTCAAAATGGGAAAACCGTGGTGATCAGGGTAGAGTTTCAGCTCCAGGATACAGGTACAAGGTGTTAAACTTTCATAGTGTATTAGTCTACGAGGGTTCCCATAACAATATACCACAGTCTCTGCAACTTAAATGAGAGAAATTTGTTTACTCACGGGTCTGGAGGCTGGAAGTCCAAGATCAAGGTGTCGGCAGGTTTGGTTCCCCCTGGAATCTCTCTCCGGGGCTTGTAGATGGCTGCCTTCTCCCTGCGTCTTCCCCGGTCTTCCCTCTGTGCACGAGCACCTGGTGTTTCCCTGCCTATTCAGATTCCTCTTCAGACAAGGATACAAGTCAGATTGTATTAGGGACACCCCTAAAGGTCTCCTTTAACGTAAGCACATATTTAAAGGTCTATCTCCAAACCCGGTCACGTTCTGAGGTACTGGGGGCTTCAACAGACGCCTTTAGGAGGCAGGTGGTAACACAATTTAGCCCACAACAGATGCGTTTTCCGGTTTGGAAATGGAAGTCTGTTTATTGACTAAACTCTATTGGGGGGGCTCCTGGGTGGCTCAGTTGTTAGGCGCCTGCCTTCGGCTCAGGTCATGATCCCAGGGTCCTGGGATTGAGTCCCACATCGGGCTCCCGGCTCAGTGGGAAGCCTGCTTCTCCTTCTCCCCCCCCCCTTGCTGTGTTCTCTCTCTCTCTGTTAAATAAATAAGCTCTTAAAAAATAAATAAACTCTATTGGAGAGCCCTATAGATGTAGTAAGGATTGAGCCTGTTTTGTAGCATGTTATCACCAAGGTATCACACATTCCTGTGACTGGAAAGAACTGGGAGGCCAGAGACATGGGAGGAGAGTGGTCAAGATTACACCCGTGTCGGTAATCTGGGCCAAGGAGGGAGAGAGAAAGAAATTCCTTTCTTGCCAGTGATCTGAGGATTGAGAGAAAAGAATCTGAGTAATTGCTGTACCCAATACCAGCTGGAATCGGTTGTAAACGACGGCTGAGAGGTAACTTCTTACCATGCTATGCTTATACAGTTTGTATGATTTACTCAACAAGTGTGTCCTAGACACCAAAGATATGTCCTGCACTAGGACACGAGGACATGCCATCAATAAAACACATGGTCCTACCCTCCATGGAGCTTGTAACCTAACCTGGCTGAGGAGGCAGACAACTCATTGGGACACAGGCAGGTGTGTGGGAGCAGGGATCAGGGAAGCTTAACCTGGACGGTGCAACTGGGGAGAGGCAAGTCTTCCAGAGAAAGTGCTAGTTCTCCTGAACCCACTCCTTCTCAGAGAGCAGGAGAAAGTGTAGATCTGAAAATTCTAGGACCTTGAAAGAAGGGGAGGTCTAGGTATTCAAACAGCCAGGAGAAAGATAAGAGTTTGGGATGATGGTGGGCGTGCAGAAGATGCGGCTGAAGAAAAATGTAAGAGCAGACCATGGAGAACTTTGAAGCCATGAAATCGGCTTCAGATTTCACTCTCAGATGATAGTAAGTCACTGGATGGCTTTAAAAACCCGAGAGACTTCTCAGATTTGGGTGTTTGAAAGATTATCTTAGGCTGTGCTTGGAGAATGAGCTGTAGTCAGGGGCAAGAGGAGCAGATCAACTGTATTTATCCTGCTTTGCTGTTAACAGAATTTAGGGGTTTGGGAAGGACAGGGAAATTAGAGCACCAGTAAGACTCCAATACGATGCCGACCACAAAAATCAACCTGACGGGACAGAATCAAGTGGGAGAATGTCAGTGAAACCTCTGGGGACAGTCACCCATTCACATTTCCATTGGATTGTTTTCTATTTTGAGTTGGCAGTAGTCTGTATAAAAAAATGTTGTATATAATTCTGGATGTCAGGGCTTGTACATTTGGGTCTTAAATTTGGGGAAGGAAATTTTTTTTTGTATTTGGCTGAGCTGTTCCCCATATAGGAGGTTATTTATTCTTGCTGAATTTTTGGGTAGTATTCTAGAAAATCTTTTAGGACTTGCCCTTTGGCAACTTAACAATCTTGGTCAGAGAAGAGTAATCACATTTCACAGTATGATGAGGAGAATGAAATTCAAGTTGCCCACATGTAAGGGATTCCTTATCATTTTTAGATCCTCCTAAACAGAGGGGAGAGAACAACTTCTTCTATTTTTGTGGTTGTGTAATAGAAGGTCTTATTAGACATGGAGACTTCTGAAAAGTACCAGCACAACTGACCTAAGTCTCAATACCCTGAAATACACAACCAGAGTCTTCTGTGGAGGGAAGATTTGGAGTCTAGAATATGCACATGTTGCAATGTGCCCTTAGCCATGAGAATTTTTTCAGGTGATACCACCACAGTTCCTGGTCTTCAGTATCTGGTAACAATATGAGGCACATTTCAGAAGCTCATTGCCTAAACTTTTTTAAATAAGTGATTTCCTATGTTTCATAAATTCTTAGAGATTTTAAGGTAGTAAACCCAAGAGACTTCATAGAGTAAGGTGAAGACACAATCAGTGAATCCATTTTTGGTACTGAGGGATAGATATATCATAGAAATCTAGCCTTGGAAACTTGTAGGATTTGTGACTTGGAAGTCAAGAGAATTTGCCCTCGTGTAGGCTGATGTGAATAAGCTGTGTGCACATTTGCAGATCAAATGCTCAGTGTTCTCACGAAAGAACACAAATAATCAAGGAAGTCGGGACAAGTGTATATTCTTCCAGATTCTCCTTTTAAAAAATGTGATAGTTTATTTCATTTTGGTTTAAAATGTATTTGGACATATCTAGAGAAATCAAATTATCAGGCTTTTTAATTGAATCCTGACACTGAAGTTGTCTTTTCAAGATTTTTACTTCTGTATCAATATGCCAGCTTGTTTGCACTCTGCTTTGGAATTTAGTTTTTCTAATTGCTGTCCACCTTTGAACCTACAAGGTGAGATCTTATATTACACTGTGTAAATGACAGTACAAGCTAACTACAGAAAAATTTCTTACTGATAGGCCTTGTGGGTTTCAACTATAACTATGCAAGTAACCTAAATATCCTGTGAAATTAGGGTAAGAGTCTGGCTTAGAAAGAAGAGTGTGAAAGTGAGGACAGAGACAGAGACAAAGACTAAGAAAGGAAGGAAGGAAGGAGAAAGGAAGGGAGGAGGAAGGGAGGGAGGGAAACATTAGCACAGAGCTGCCTGAATGGGTCAAGGCCTCTCTGCTCTGAAGCACCGTGACTGTCTGGGAAGGGCAGCTCTCAGTAACAGGAGCAATACAAATGACTAGTTTAACAGTCAGATAAGTCCAGATGTCTTCCCAGTGACTCACTGTGAAGAAAAATTCACTTTTTGTGCAGTTTCACTGTGTGAAGACAATAGCACTATTAGTAAACTTCTTAGAGAAGATTGGACACTTTGGAAATTTGCCTGATCTAGGTTTTGGGGGCAGTCCAAACTTGAAGAAAGGAAGGGAAATGATCTATCTTTTCCCTATATTTCTCATCTATTTAGCTCACTATCTCTCATCTTCCTTAGGTATGCTGGAATGGTAGCTCACAAATTCGGTTTCTTCTTTTAGATTTCTATTCAATGTTCTGGGAAAATTTAGGCAAAATATGTACTTCATCATTTTACATGCAGGTGGCTTTTATTTTTGTCCTTCTAAAACAAAAATATTTCTGCAACATGCTATTTGAGTAATTTATAGGGATTTTGTATGAGTTAATAAGGTAATAGATCATAGCAGGTGAGTATACTTATTCCAAAGAATGCACCACTATGTCTAGTTGGCGTTGCATTGATTTTGGGGGAGTAAATACTTTATTAATTTCTACTAGAGAGAAGGGCCTTTGTGTCTTGTTATTTTTGGAGTTAAATGATGTAATAATTCTCTCTGAGAGCTAGGAATCAATTTAGTGAACTGGGACTGGAGAATAATTTATTCTTTGCTACCACAGATGTTAATTATTTATCATAAAATGGAGCGGGCCAAGAGATAATCTTGGAACTTTGCTTTGGATGAAGTCTTTGCTATATATTATATGTTCCAATTCTTTTATGTTCTATATGAGTAGATTAAAGCAGTAAGGTAAGTGTCTTTTCTTCGGTGACACAGCTTTCATTGGTTGGGTCATATCTGAAAGCCTGATCAACTGTTCCAGCAAGTACATTTTGTATTACATAGGTATCTTGCTGAAGAAGACAATTACAGGATTTACAGGTAGTGAAAATTACCGAAAACCTTACATTAGAATAAAAGGAGTTTGTTACAGTGCTTAGGGTTATAGTGGCTTGTTTTGGTTAAATAGATGTGCATTGTTTTCCTGGAGTGTGTTTCCAAAATAGTGATGATGATGATGATGAAGATGGTGATGATGGTAGTTAACATGCATTAAGTTAATAAATTAATTAACTTTTCTCACTAATGGCATTATATTTAGACATTTACACACATTATTTCATTTATTCCTTAAAATGGTGCGGTGAGGTTGGGACCTGTTATTTTTCTCTGATTTACAGAAAAGGAAAGTGAGACTTAGAGATGTTTAGTAAATTGAATGACTTGACACCATTAGAAATGGCATAGCTGGGGCACCTGGATAGCTCAGATGGATGGGGTTCTGCCTTTGGCTCAGGGATCAAGCCCCACTTTGGGCTTCCAGCTTAGTGGGGAGTCTGCTTCTCCCTCTCTCTGCACCCACCCCCGCTTGTGCTCTCTCTGTCTCTCTCTCTCATATGAATAAATAAAATCTTTAAAAAAAATGTTGTAGCTGACCCATGTGACACCGCCCCATGCCTTGTCACTTTTGTTTTGATATACATTTGAAAGTCTTCCAAATTTCATGATCATTTATATACTACCATTTTTTTCTGACTTGTGTTGAAATGAATGACACTTCTAGCAGACAGTGTTGACAATATTTTAGGCAAATTTTAGAATTGTAGATCAGGACTAAGGTACTGGGCATTAGGTTAACTATATATATATTTAGGTGGTGCTGAGTAGAAAGATCCTTCTGGACTGAATTCTAGAAAGAAGAGTGGTAAGGGAAGTTTTCCAAAGTGGAAAGAGCAGTAGACATGTATCCCCCTTTACCACTTACCAGCTGTTCAACCAGAGGCAAAGTTACTTAATCTTTCTCAGGTCGGTTATATAAAATCTGAGATAAGGATAATAGTCTTTCTAACGATATCAACAGGAAAGTCAAGTGATAAGATATATCTTAGCACAGCACGAAGAAGATCATTAAATGTTAATTGATCCTAGGGAGTTCCTGGCAAAGTTGGAACACATTTCAAGGGACTGTATTTTAGCAAACATTTAGAGGAAGGGGGAAATGATTAGATAAAATGAAAACCCAGATACTCTGAAATGGTTTCCTGGTAATTCTTAAATGAAAACAGGAGGAGAAAGAATTAAGAAATGTAGGGGATTGTGAATAATGAGTAAAATGAAATTTAAATTTAACCATAAATAGGTGAACATGTTCTTAGTTACTATGAACCCGTGAGATGGCAGAAATAGATCGAAAGCAGGGACAGGGGAGTACAATGCATATGCACCATCACAATTCCAAGACTCTAAAAGAGAAATTATTTGAGCCAAGAAAGAAGGAAAAAGAGAGGCATGACATTACTTATGTGGTGCATACTGAATCCAGTTTGTAGGAATAAAAGGGTATATTCAACCCTATTTAACTTAAAGTTGCTGCTACTACTTCTAGTCAAAGTCTGGTGCTGAATTTCGAAGGGATTTTTAAAAAGGAAAAAATGAGTCTTGACTTTAAACAGTTTATTACCCAGTGGATGTGAGTTGAGCAGGTGGACAGCACTTGGCACACAGGGAAGGCTCCATAGTGATGAGGCAGGTATATTTTGTCTCTTTTCAACAGAAAGAGCAAAGCGTGTGAAAAATACTTGAGCTACTTTACTGTCAGTTTGGAGTTTCTGAAGGTAGATGAAATGCAAAGAGGAAAGTAAACTGTGCTGAATTCTAATCCAAAAGGAAGAACCGATTTGTATCCTGAGACTTTGATAATAAATTCAGCGTCTTGGTGTTCATATTGACCAAAGGAAGAAATGCTGGAATTGGTCTTTCAAAAGCCAGATTATGGGAAATGGAGAAAACATGAGAGAGATACCATGACTAGGGTTCAATATAAAGAATTATTGTTGGAAATGTTCATGAGGCTTGCAATAATCAAGTTCTGATTTACAACCCAGAGTGATCGCTGTTAGAGGCATGGATTTGGAAGGTGTTCTAAAAAAGGTGATGGGGAAAGTGTTAGATCTGTATTCAATAGCTTATTTAATATTTACTCTGTGCGTGGGTCTGTGATAAGCCCTTGGGTGACAGTTTATTACTTTCTTCCTGAAGCTCACCTTTCATTTGAAGGAGACGGAAAAAAATTATTATAGGTAGTGATGAGAGGTACAAAAAACAATAAAACATTACTGGGGTAGAGTGACATGGGGGATTGGGGGAGGGGAACTGAAGGATCCCATGAGATCCAATGGTGATCAGAGGCCTCTGAGGAATCAGCGACCTGGGAGCTGAGAGGGGAACAAGAAAGGTCAGCTATATGACGATTGGTCGAAGAATGAAAAGAAAGCATAAGATTTGAAGAATAAATTTAAGATCAAAGCTTTCTAATGGACTGAGATTTCTAAATCATGACGGAAGTAAGAAAAATGCTTTATAAAATATGTGAAACAAGGGGTACTTGGGTGGCTTGGTCGGTTAAGCGTCCTATTCTTGATTTGAGCTCAGGTGATGATCTCAGGGTTGTGAGATCAAACCCGTTGTTGGGCTCTGTTTAGGGCTCTGTGCTGAGCATGGAGGCTACTTGAGATTCTCTCTCTCCCTCTCTCTCTGCCCTTTCTCTCTCTCAGCTCATGATCCAGGGTCCTGGGATGGAGCCTCAAGTTGGGCTCCCAACTCAGTGGAGAGCCTGCTTCTCCCTCTCCCTCTGCTGTTTTGTTGTATTCTTCTTTATCTAGAAGAACACTATTTGATTTAGAAAGAACAAAGCAAACATGGTCTGTAGATCACAAGAGACTTCGAAGATTGAAAACTATCACCTGAATACTTTTAACACGAGTCAATAATTTATCCAAATACTAACATTCTTCAGTGTCTAAGCATTTTCTTCTGTGATTGAAGACCAGCCATGAACAAATGTGGAGGAGCACGTGACAGATGCCAGAAGACCAGAAATGCACAGATGGCTATATTTCCAGTGAAGGTGAGAGTTGGGGGAGTGCAGCTGGGAAAGGGCTTAGCCTAGATAAATTCCAGAAGTTGTGCTGGGATGACTCTGACAGATATCTATCTGCAGCATAATTTTATGCTTGAATATTTGACCAATTATTTGGGGGCTCTTAATGAGGCAAGATGATTACTACTAGGAGACAGCCCAGGTTCAGTTAGGATTTCTCATGCCAGACTAACCTATGGATTTCCCAGGCTAAAAAGGCAAGTAGTAAAATAATTCTAGATTTGAGAAAGGCATATGAGGAAGAAGTCTGGTTTAATAACTTGCTTTCTCAAGTTAACATTTTACAAATTCCATTCCATTTCAAAAAGCACACAACTACCTTAGAAGGGGCAAATGTATTTGTTGATAATTCAATGCCATTTTTCATTATTAATAATTCTCTCTCAATTCCCCCCCTTTTTAAAGAAAATTACATTCCAAGTAAAATGCATAAGATAAATGACAAGGTGTTTTTAGTAAATAAAATATCCATTTTTGTTTTTTAATAAACTAACAAATTCTAAATTTGCCTTTGGGTACTATAAGATAGGATAAATCTATTCATAATGAATATATGGTTATATTTACATCTGGTAAAACAGTATGTGACCTAAACCCTGAGTTTATTCATTCTTTGAAGGTGGAGTTAAATAGTATACTTCAGTCTTCAGTCTATTATAAATAAAACTATGTACAGAGGTGTAATCTTCCAATGTAGTAGTGAGATGTAATGTTACACATTTATGAGTGAGTTCACTTGGTAAGATTTTAAATTATTTTTTAGTTTGAAGTAACTTCAAATTTAGAGAAATGTCCAAAAAAAAATAGTACAAGGAACTTTTTTTCACAGACCCATTTGAGAGTTGTCAATGTGATGCCCCGTCATTCCATATTTCACGCCAGTAGACATTCTCCTACCTAAGTACAGTATAACCATTATGCTTGAAACCTAATAGGAATAAGGGATATCAGACCAGTTGCAGAATAATGCCAGCAAATACTTCCTGTCGTTCCATGTTATAAATGCTGTATTGTCCTTATTGTTGTTGTTATTCTTATCAATTTAGTTTTATACATGTTTTGGTACATGTAAATTGGTAATTTATTTTTTGATATTTTTGTAAACATGTATTTCAAATATCTTTCTGTTCTATTAAATTCATGTGGTCTCCAAAAAGGATATAATAACTGAATATCGATTGTTTGAATTATACTGTCACTGACAAAATGGCACCTGTTCATGACTTTGCTAACAATATGAAACAAATCATTCACATTAAAACACGTAAATAAGTCAGTCTCAATTGTATTTACATAGTGATGTGATCCATAATAAAATATTCATATATTATTCATTTTATCATTTTTGTCTATAGCAAGTAGAGTTATTTATAATATTTGTAAAACTTGGCACATGGACTAGAATGCATTTGGTATCCTATTAGCAACATTATTTTAAATGACAAAATATTTTTTAAGAAATATGGCAACATTTATTTTTATTTGCTAATATCTTATTGTCAGGTATTTAGATTATTTGCATTTTTACTGTGTTTTTACTTCTTAAATTATTTCCTTAGGTTAAATTCCTAAAAGTAAAATTTCTAGATTAATAGGATATGCCAGATTAATGTTCCAAAAATGTAGACCAATGGATATTCCCACCAACCAGTATGAGACTGACCATTTCCCTGCTAACTAATACCGTTATACTTTTAAACCTTTGCCAATGTGGACAAACAAAATTAAACCATTGCTTTTATTTGAATTTGTAGATCTTTATTGCTAGTGAGATTAAATATTTTTCATGTTTTTTAAAATAATTTTTGGTTTTAATTTTTTTTTAGTCTGTGAATTGTTTACTCATTCACATTACCCAATTTTTATTGTATGTTATTTTTTAAGATTTATTTATTTGAGAGAGAGAGGGAGGAGCACATGAGGAGGGGGAGGGAGAGAAAATTTCAAGCAGACTCCCCACTGAGTGCAGAGCCAGATGTGGGGATCATGACCCAAAGCTGAAATCAAGAGTTGGACACTGAACCTACCATGCCACCAAGGTGCACCAAATTTTTGGTCATATTTTAAATAGTTTTTTTGTGTGATAGTTACTAATGTTACAAAATCACATTTTAGAAATGCATTCTGAAGAGGTTATGCATTAATTAATATGATATCTGAGATTCTAGGTAGAATAATCCAGTAATGTGGTGGGGACAGATACAATGAGAGTAGTCATGAGCTGACAGAGAATGTGGGAAAACTGGGGAAGACTTCAGGGATTTTCACAGGGCATTCCTCTCCATTCATATGTACATACAGAATATCTGTTCTAAAAAGTGGATATGTTCATATATCAATGCAAGGGATGGATTTAAAAGGATAAAAAGAAACTTTGGGTTTCAAGGGCTTAAGCATGTATCAAAACATCAAACTCTACGCTTTAAATATGTAGCTTTAGGGGTGCCTGGGTAGCTCATTGGGTTAAGCATCTACCTTCAGCTCAGGTCATGATCCCGGGTCCTGGGATCAAGTCCCACATCAGGCTCCCTGCTCAGTGAGAAGTCTGCTTCTCCCTCTCCCTCTTCTGCTCCCATGCTTGTGTTCTCTCTCTCTGTCTGTTTCAAGTAAATAAATAAAATATTAAAAAATTTTTAAAAAATAAATATGCAGCCTCATTTGTAATAGCCCCAAAGTGGAAAAAGCCCAAATGTCCATTAATTACAAATAAGTGGATAAACAGATATTATATCCACCCATACAATGGGACACTCTTCAGCAATAAAAATAATGAACTGTGACATTTAGGAATCTGAAAGTAATTATGTAGCATGGAAGAAAACAGAATAAAACAAAAAGCAAACCCTTTGTGGCTCTCATCATATAAAATTCTAGAAAATATAAACTAATTTATTTTCAAGGAAAGTAAATTGGTCATTGTCCAAAGGGCTGGTAAGGGCAGGGAGAGGTGATAAGAAAATACTTGGTAAATATAAGGGTGTTGGGTATGTTCATTAACATGATTATGATGGTTTCATGGGTTCATATGTATGTCACAGGTAATCCAATTGCACACATTAAAATATGTGAGTTTATGGCATGTGAGGTATACCTCAACAAAATTTTAAAAAAGTTTCCGTGAAGGTTTAGATCTCTTATATTTCACATATGGGTGAGACCACATGATAATTTTCTTTCTCTAAGGGGAAGGGAGGGAAAACTCAGTGGGAAGTGGTCAGAGAGGGAGAGGAATCATGAGAGACTCTTGACTCTGGGAAACAAACTGAGAGTTACAGAGGGGAGGTGAGTGGGGGGATGGGGTAATTGGGTGACGAATATTAAGGAGGGCACATGAGGTGATGAGCACTGGGTGTTATAGGCAACTAATGAATCACTGAACACTACATCAAAAACTCATGATGTACTCTGTATGTTGGCTAACTGAATTAAAAAAAAAAAGATCTCTCTCTCTCTCTTTTTTCCACCAGATACCAGAAGGTTCAACAACTCTATTTAATCATCTTTCTCTTCATGCTTTGGGAAGGATAGCCCTCTTTTTGTGGCAAGTAATATTGGCAAGCAATAAAAATTGTTTTTATAAGTCAACAAAAACTCTAGTTGAGTGAGAAAAGTCACATTTCTGGACTATGGGATTCCCCTTTTTTCTGTTTTCCTTTGCTTTCCTGACTGGACAACAATGGCCTTGAGGTGAACAATCCAGAGGTTACAGGAGCAAACAAACCCTTATTTGTTTGGACAACTCCCTCAACTCTAGGAAACACACCAGAATGAAGTGGACACACTCATGTCATATAGCTGTGGTCACTAGAACATCTGGGGAGGCATTCCTGAAGCATATTCTCTCCAGTGTGGTACAGTCTTCTCCAGACCCTATTGGTTACACACACTGTTTCATTCTGGACCCTGTAGTCTTATAGTAAGTGCCACCAGCAAATGGAATTCTGGACATCACGGGACATGCTTCCTTTGAAGTACCCGGGGAAGAGGTGGGTGTTATGTGATGTGATGTGAAGGGAACAGATTTTTCTTTTTCCCCAAACCACTGAAGGTTGTCACTACAACCTCCCCTTCCTCCAGGTAATCTCTGGACTTGCCAAAAAAAAAAAAAACAAAAACCTTGGATCCAGGCCACAAAAGAGGACCACAAACTCTTTCTAGCTGGCCTTTGTCAACTATGCAAATTAAGTCAAAATTGAAAGAACTAAGAGGTTTTGCAAGTTGCCAGTGTTATCCATACTGGGTCTTCTTGGCCAAAATTGTGTCAAGACTATACCTTAACCAGTCAGAGAGAAGAGAAGGAGGCCCCCTAAGGGCTCAGACAATTCATGGTTTTCTCCAGGGCATGGGAGAGAGAGAGAAGAAACATCTGCCTTCCCATACTACACTGGAGTGATTGAAATACACGGTGGGGCCTGCTAGGTAGTAGACGTGGAATGACATTTGCCAAAGAAACTGTGACATTAATCTGGCATGTGCCCTGGCCTGGGCAGGTTAGAAAGTATGGTGCAGCTCATTAGATCTGTCCCCATTCCTAGAATTTACGGGGACTCTCCCATGTGTATGTGCAGATATATGGGATTCAATTCAGGAAGATGGCTCTCTCACAGAGGCTCTCCTCCTGTGTTTTTAGACTGAACATGGAAGCTCTTCTCCAGTGTGAACTCTGTTGTTGAATGACATAAAATTTATGGTTAAAGAATTTCTCATATTAAGTGCAGGTATAAAGTCTTTCTCAAATATGAACTCTGCAGCATCAAATGAGGCCACAGTTTGCCCAGAGGATTTTATACTTTTAGCACATTCATCAGGCCTCTCTCCAAGGAACTCTCTGGTGATTGCCCGGGTTGGAGCCGAAGCTAAAAGATTCCCCACATTCACTGTAGTAGGAAACCCTGGCTCCAGGGGGATGCGTTATTTTGGAGCTTTATCTAAAGAATTTCCTACACTCGGGGTGCCTGGGTTGCTCAGTGGGTTAAAGCCTCTGCCTTTGGCTCAGGTCATGATCCCAGGGTCCTGGGATCGAGCCCAACGTCGGGCTCTCTGCTCCTCGGAGAGCCTGTTTCCTCCTCTCTCTCTGCCTGCCTCTCTGCCTACTTATGGTCTCTGTCAAATAAATAAATAAAATCCTTAAAAAAAAAAAAGAATTTCCTACACTCATGAGGACTTTTCTCTGTTGTGAATTCATGGAAGCTAAACAAGCCTGTAGTTGTAGCCAAAAACTTCCCCCAGTTTACTGCACTTGTCATGACTTCTTCCATTATGAAAGGCCTCCTCACACTTGGGGCTGCTGGGTGGCATCTTTCCAGTTGGGAGCAGCTGGCACTATAGAAAGCTGGTGTTGTCAAGAAGCCCTTCTCAGAGGTGAACGACAGCCCTTCCCAAGGGAAGACCTGTCCACATCCCATTTTCACTGTGCTCCTTCTGGTGCTGGTGAAGATGTGGGTTGAGCCAGAATTGTTTTCCACAGCTTCACAAGTGCTCCGCCATGGCACAAAATGTGTCTCACCACCTGGGCCCACATCTCACAGAGATGAGCTTTCTGGAAGGATGGACCTAGCTGTGTCATTCTGCCCTGTGACATTATTCTTCTGAAACACTCTATACTGAAGGTGTCCCCTTATCCTCTGGTCCATGCCAGCCATCTAGGGAGGTTCTGTGTGCAAAATTCTCTGGCATCACATGGTACAGCCATCTCAGATCCTTCTCAAGGAAACCCTATTCCTCTTGGGAGATGTCATTCAAGGTCAGCCACACTCTTAAAACAGTCACATGGAGGCAGTTTCTGCTATGGGATTCCGTGGATACAGCAGGCTGGTAGCTGTGTTAACCAAGGAGGGGACCCTGGAATGAGAACTTCTGTCCCCAGCTGGCCCAGAAGTGTGCTCACCGTAGAGGGAAGAGGCAAAAGACCCAGAACAGCCAACACAATTTTGAAGAAGAACAAAGCTGGAGGACTGACATTATCCAACTTCAAAGTTTACTATAAAGCTAGACTAGTCAAGACAGGGTAGTATTAAGTGAAAGAAAGGCAAATAAAACCAATAGAACAGGGGAGAGAGACCTGAAATAGAGCCACATAAATGTAGTTAACTGGTATTTGACAAAGGAGCAAAGAAAGGACAATAAAGCAAACAAAATAATTTGAACAAATTGTGCTAGAACAATAGACCGCCACATGCAAAAAAAAAAAAAAAAAATCTAGACACAGACCTTTACAGTATCTTTCACAAACAAATCAACTCAAAATGGGTCACTGACCTACATGTAAGATGCAAAATTATAAAATTCCTGGACGATAACATAAGAGAAAAACTTGGGTTTGGCAAGGACTCTGTAGATCCAACATCAAAGGTACAATCCATGAAAGAAAGAACTGGTAGGTTTGATTAAAATTAAAAATTACTTCTCCAAACAAGACTCTTTCAAGAAAATGAGAATATAAGCCACAAACTGGGAGAAAAAATTCACAAAAGATACCTCTGTTAAAGTGTTATTATTTGTTGAAAGAACTCTTAAAATTCAACAATAAGAAAACAAACGACCTGAATTAAAAATGGGCCAAAGGCCTTACTAGACACCTCACCTCAAAAGATACAGGGATGAAAAAGAAACATATAGTGATCTACATCACATATCATTAGAGATATGCAAATTAAAACAACAATGAGATAACCACTGCTATTAGGTTGGCCAAAATCCAGAATGCTGACACCACCAAATGCTTGTAAAAATGTGGTGCAACAGAAACTCTCATTTGTTGTTGGAATGCAAAATGATACAGCCACTTTGGGAGACAGTTTGATGCTTTCTTGCAAAACTAAACATACTCTCATCGTAAGATCCGGCAATGGTGCTTCTTGGTATTTATACAAAGGAGTTGAAAACACGTTCACACAAAAACCTGCACACAGATGTTTACAGTAGCTTTATTCATAATTGCCAAAACTTGAAAGCAACTGAGATGTCCTTTGGTAAGTGAATGGATAGATAATCTCTTGGAATCTAGGCAATTGGATATTACCAGTGCTGGGAAGAAAGAAGCTATCAAGCCAGGAAAAGACCGGGAGGAACCTTGAATACATGTTACTAAATTAAAGTAGCCAATCTGAAAAGGCCACATACTGCATAATTCCAACTATGGGACATTCCAGAAAAGGCAAACTTTGGAAATAGGAAAAACATCAGTGGTTGCTGGGGCTTAAGTGAGGAGAGAGGGATGAAGAAGGCAGTATGAAGCACTTTTCAGGGCGGTGAAACTATTCTGTATGGTATTATAATGATAATGTGTCATCATGTATGTCTTCAAAGACAGAGTGTACAACCCCAGGAGTGAACCCTGATGTGAATCATGGCTTTGGTTTATAATAATGTGTCCATGTAGTTTCGTCAGTTCTAACAAATGTACCACGTTAGTGCACTGTGATCAACAGGGAGGGAGGCTGTGTGTCTGTAGGTGTGTAGGGTATGTGGGAAATCACTGCTTGCTTTTTGTTTGTTTTGGTATGAACTGAAAATTTCTCTAAAAAACAAAGCCCATTTGTTTAAGGATCCTTTCCTTATCTCCCTTTATCTCTCTGAGAATTACTGGTCACTCTGAAACCGATGTCTCCCTAGCACATGTCCACACTGCATTTGCCTTTGCTTCTGAAGATCTGTTTTTATGTCTGACAAATGAGCAAGTCCGTACCACTACCATATCCAGTTATCTTCGTGGCTTTTCCTATAAAACTTCACTTACACCAGAAGATCAAAAAATCTTCTAAATCTTTTCTATCTTCAGCACGTCCAAATAAGCCCACCATTTGCTCTTTGCAAATTAAATTTAAAAACCTAATAAAATGTTGGAACTTGTGATATGATAGGAGAAAGTTAAGTCAGTATTTGTCCAAAGGGTCCGTTATACAACTACTTTTTCAAGGAAATATTTTTTCAAGTAAATATTCAGTTTATATTTTTGAAAATTTCCCTTCACTTAAGCATTCATTATTCAAAATGTATTATTATCATCCTTTGAGGCTTTCAGACACTGGACCTCCAGATCTTTTGCCATTCTACTTTTTGCATCATAAGCTTCTCTTGCTTTTTCTCTATTCATCATCTCTTCTAGAGTCCACAACCCATTATTTGTCTTACTTGCCCATTCTCTAGTGCCATTGTCTCTATACTACACCCATTGGCTCTATACCAACTAATCTATCCCACTTCTTCATTTTCAAATTCAGGCTGCTCAGGCACCATGAGTGTAAATCACAAACTGTAATGGCGAATGGCCCTCTCTGCGGCTCTCCCTCTCGTGCCCTAGCATGGCTAACATCAGCATTCGAACTAGATTCTAACCCCTTCATCTCTATACTTTCTTCTCTCCTTACTACCAACATACTTGTGACTATATGTCCTCTCTCCTTGCTTCCAGATCATGCCAGCAGTGGCACTTTGGCATAATTCTGATCTCTCCATTTTCACTTTGAAATCTTGCCCTTTCCCTCTTCCCAAAAGTACTATTTCACCATTTATCTGTTTTCCTTTCCCCTTACTTTTGGTTCCTCTTTTTCTAACAGCATCAGTCCCATGGCATGTAAACATTTTCAATTTGCTTTTCTGTTGAATTTTTTAAAAAAGAAAAAGAAATCCCTTCCTATCATGTTTAGCTAATTTATTTTAATATGATTTCGCATTTTCTAATTCATCTGACATTTATTTGGGTATTTTCTATATTCATTATCTCAAATGCATCATTCATAGTCATTCTTCAGTCTGCTGAAATTCGGCTTCCCTTCACTTACTCTTTACTGTCTGTTTTTCTGACCTTGGACTGACTGCCCCACAATGGCAGAGGTTTTGATCTGTTCTATTTTTTATGTACCCCAAGCACCTAAAAGAGTTCCCTTTGTCTTTCTAAAGAACTCCATTTCCTCAGAGAGTATGGGCCCTCAATAGCTATTTTTCCAATGAGTCAGTGGACGTTGGACACTGAACAAGGCCCTGAGAGTAAGGGGAGGAAGCAGAGCCATGTCAACTTTCTCTTAAGATGATGACAATATCCATGCTGCCATGGCCAAGTACACACGGACATTTTGGTCTTCTCCACCTGACCTTCTTTATCTCTTACTTTTTTTTTTTTTAAGATTATATTTATTTGACAGAGACAGTGAGAGAGGAAACACAAGCAGAGGGAGCTGGAGAGGGAGAAGCAGGCTTCTTGCTGGGTCAGGAGCCTGAGGGGAGCCTGGATTCCAGAACTCTGGGATCATGACCTGAGCTAAAGGCAAACACTTCACGACTGAGCCACCCAGGTGCCCTATCTCTTACCTCTTGAAACATTTTCTTGCCTCAAGTTTCATGACCTTGTACTCTTTTGACCTCTAATTTTTTAGTCTTTTTAGGATTCTTTGCAAGGTCCTCTTCTGTTAACCTGTGGGTGTCAGCTTCTAAGTATCAATGCCTTTTCTTCTCTTCAGGCATTATAACGACCCTTGAATATGCACATTCACTTCCTGTGGCATCAACTTTTTCTAAATGCAGAGCATTCTTAAATCTAGAGCACAGTTCTTGGGGCAATTGGATGACTCAGTGGGTTAAGCCTCTGCCTTCGGCTCAGGTCATGGTCTCAGGGTCCTAGGATCGAGCCCCACATCGGGCTCTCTGCTCAGTGGGGAGCCTGCTTCCCCCTCTCTCTCTGCCTCCTCTCTGCCTACTTGTGATCTCTCTCTGTCAAATAAATAAAATCTTAAAAAAGAAATATATATATAATACATATATGTATATAAAAGTCCAGTTCTTGAACCTAAAGTCCTATCTAAACTTGTCAATCTCTCCTTCTGTCCTCCAGCTGCCCACAGAATCATGTCCTTGTTCTGTGCTTTGCGAATTGTGGCATTAGTCCTTCACTTTCCCAATTCAGAGACCATACTGATAGTCTCAGTCTTCCTTCATCTTGTGTTTCCTTTTCTAATCATTTTTCCTTCCTAGTCTATTTTAACTCCACAATATCTTCAGACTGACAATAAAAAGCAATAGATTTGTGAACAATTCTAGCCAACCTATAATCTGAAACTTACTCATTACTGTGAAAAAATTGCACTGTATTATAATTCTCTGTTCCTTTGTCCCTTTCACTCCAGAGTGTGTAAATCCCTTAATGTTAGGAATACTCTGTTACATTCCCAGCTCCTCACACGTGACTTGATGGTCAAGGTGTAGATAAAAAGCATTTGTTGGCCAGTTGGCAACAGACCACTCAGCTTAGAATGTAGGGCAATAAAAGGGGGAGGGCAGTATACAACAATAATAAATCTAACAACCTGTTTTAAAAAAACGTTTGTTGGAAGGATAAGTTATTCTAGATAAATTATAATCTTTAATGATTTACTTGTGTCAGTATGTTTGAGTTTCATAGCATGGAGTACATAATAACTGCGAGTGCATATTGGGGCAATATTTTAAAGTGTTGTTTTGATAGAGGAGATAGACTAGGTTTACAGATTTGAATTTAAGTACACTATTTGATGGGTGCCTGGGTGGCTCAGTCGGTTAAGCATGGGACTCTCTTGATTTTGGCTCAGGTCATGATCTCATGATCCATGTGAGATGGAGTGCTGTGACAGTTTCCATGCTGGGCATGAACCCTACTTAAGAAAGAACCTCTTCCTCTGTCCCCCTCTCCTTCCCCTACCCCCCCAAAATAAAATAAAACAAAATAAAGTAAAATTAAAAAAAAAACCAAAGTTTGAATATTTGAATATAATTTATTAGTGTAAAAAATTAATGTGATAAAATTCCATGTAGAATTCTCAAATAATTACTACTACTCTTACTAAACAAGAAACCTGCCCATTGTAGGCAAATATACTCTAAACATCAGCAGATAAAGGGTATATGGCTGCTGACAACTAGAATAGCATGTTTGGATCCAGGGAAGATTCCCTAAGGAGATACTTGCCTTGCCAAGTAATAATTATTGGCAGTGTGTCAACAATGTAAAGAATCTGAGAAATTCAAACTACAGCTTGGTCAAATTAATCTTAATATGCTGACATTAGAGTTTTTGAAAACTCTAACGCAGTTGAGAAAAAAATTAACATGGAGACAAAATTATGACCCTTAAACATTTTATTTTTTGACACATTGTTAAGAGGATAGACCTTAATTTTAGGATAGTTTTAGTTTCTTTTTTTTTTTAATTTTTTTAAATGTATTTATTTGTCAGAGAGAGAGGGGGAGAGAGAGAGCGAGCACAGGCAGACAGAGTGGCAGGCAGAGGCAGAGGGAGAAGCAGGCTCCCTGGCGAGCAAGGAGCCTGATGTGGGACTCGATCCCAGGACGCCGGGATCATGACCTGAGCCGAAGGCAGCTTCCCAACCAAGTGAGCCACCCAGGCGTCCCAGGATAGTTTTAGTTTCATAGAAGAATTGAGCAGAAAGTACCGAGTTCCTATGTACCCTCTCCTCTCCCCACACTTGTACCCACCCCATCTAATTTTTGCACATTTCTCTTTTTATTAGCTTGCATTCGTGTGGTACATTTATAACAATTGGTGATATAGTATTGATATATTATTATTCACTAAGGGCCATGGTTTCCACTGGGCTCATCTTTTGTGTGGAACAGTTCTATGTGTTTTGACAAATGCATGTCATATACCCACCATTATAATGTCATAGAGAATAGTCCAGTTGCCCTAAAAATCTCTGTTCTACTTGTTAATTCCTTCCCTGACTCCGCCCAAATGCCTGGCAACCATTGATCTTTTTAGTATCTCTAGAGTTTTGCCTTTTCCAGAATGTCATGTATTTGGGATCATACGATATGTAGACTTAGAAACTGGCTTCTTTCACATAGTGATAGGTGTTAAGACATTTTCAATGAATGCTTTCAATGTACAAAGCATTAACCTGGAAGCTGAAGAAATAAGAATTTCTCCATATAATGAGATCATGATCTAGTAGGGTATGTGTATATGTGAATAAATAAAGTACAATAGATAGGGATAAAGTATCAGATTCTTATTAAAAACATAGGAAGCGGGGGGGACACCTGGGTGGCTCAGTGGGTTAAGGGGTTGCCTTCAGCTCCAGTCATGATTCAGGGGTCCTGGGATCAAACTCTGCATCAGGCTCCCTGCTCGGTGGAAAGTCTGCTTCTCCCTCTCTCTCTCTGCTGCACCCCCCCCTTCCTGCTTGTGCTCTCTTTCTCTCAAATAAATAAATAAAATCTTTAAAAACACAAACATACACATAAATGTAGGGGTGCCTGGGTGGCTCGGTCAGTTATGTGTCTGACTCTTAATTTCTGCTCAGGTCTCCATCTCAGGGTCGTGAGTACAAGCCCCACATAAAATATATATAAAGCATAATAGAAAAAAAAGCAAATTATCTACAGGTGGGGGCAAATGGAAGACAATTAGTTAAAGTTCCAGAGCAAGTGATTTCTTAGTTGTGTTCTGAGAGAGAAGTAAGATTTTGCCAGAACAAAGGAGTCATCTTTCTGCAATTTCTTTGTTTTTCTAATTTCTGAATTACTAAATACATTTCATACATAACCACTTAAAAGCCACCCCCATCCCTATATATTTTTACATGACACAGGATTATATTGGTAATGTAATCTGGGTACACGACAAATAGATATGTGAGCACATTTTAAAAGAGCTGCTATTCATGTGGGAAAAATGATGTTACTGGCCCAATCTGCTCATACTTTGTTTTTCTGTCAGCAATAATAAATTTGTGACCAATATGGCTGGAATTAAGGGTGTTGTCAGGGACTATAAAAGAAGGTCATCTGTCACACATTGAAACTAAACATACGACCTTCAGTTCTAGGCCAGAATAAATTATCAGGATGCTTTGCTTGTTCAAACATAAATATACAGACACATATATACAATATTTGTCTGAAAATCTTGTTGATTTTTCCTTTAGGCAAATGTCTATTTTGATAAAATGAGTACATTAAAATGATTCTGGTTTATTTGAGCTTTTTTTTTAATTCCCATGCCCTTTTAGAATTTTGAGGTATTTATAAATGTGAATTGGGCAAAAAACACTCAACAAATATTTTTTGGATGAGAGCATAATTTATAACCCAGAGAATGAAATATGTGAAACTAAGTATTGCATTGAGATATTTAAATTTGTTTTTTATGTTTTCCCTAATTGCTTATTCATGCCCTATAAATTAGACCATAGAGTCTGGATCATTGCAAATAACTTTGAAAGCAGGAGGGGGTCGCATCATCAACCTATTACCTTAGGTAATTGAAGTAATAACTCTTCAGGTTATTGGGCATAGTAATCTCAGAGAGAAATTTGCAGATGATGGGCTGAGCTTTAATTGGCTATTTGCCTCAGATACTCTGAAAGACTCAACCTTTAGTCATGCCTTAAATAAAAAGAAATACAGAGTGGCTCAAGTCATTTCCTGTACTTAAAACATTTGGCAAAAATGAGTTCCAGGGTTGTTAAAACTGATGTGTTCAATTTTGGCAGCTTCTTTTGTCCTCAGGGTACTTTGTAACATCTGCTGTTCCATAGTACATATATGCTAATCAGGAGAGGCCTTGTTTTATTATTATTTTTTTTCAATCCTTAAATACGTATGAAAAAGAAAACTCGTACAAACCTCTTAGGTGAACGATATTGTAAAATTATTTTTGTGGCCAGGTTTGGGGGGGGGGAAACCCACATTTCCCTCTGCACTTAAATCCAAAACGAACTGAACGCTTACAGAATAAAATGCCTTTTTTAATCCATTCAAAAACCTTAATAAAACAAAGAAATGCATTTCCTTAATTGCAGAATGGAAGAAGCCTTGAAGGGTAGCAGACTATGCCATCCCAAAATATGCCCCTTTGGCACAAGGATTATTTGGAGCTGAAGGCAATTGAGAACAAGTAGACATAAGAAAAACTCTGTGGGGCCACCTGGGTGGCTCAGTGGGTTAAGCCTCTGCCTTCGGCTCAGGTCATGATCCCAGGGTCCTGGGATCGAGCCCCATATCGGGCTCTCTGCTCAGCAGGGAGCCTGCTTCCCCTTCTCTCTCTGCCTGCCTCTCTGCCTACTTGTGATCTCTGCCTGTCAAATAAAGAAATAAAATCTTAAAAAAAAAAAGAAAAGAAAAGAAAAACTCTGTGTCTTTTACTTGCCTAAAAGCAGGACATAAATTTATAAAGGTGTCCCCTCTTCCCTCTTTACCGGGAAAAATAGAAGTTAACCACTGAACACAACTCTAGACCCTTTTCAGCCCAGAGGCAACACCAGAGGCATACACACAACAAACCTGGTGAACACTGGACCTTTTCTGTTATTACTTTCCTATATATTTTCTTTCCCACAATTTGCTACCCCTAGAAGTTCAATGTCTTTTTCTTTTGTCTTACCACTTCTCTAACAAAATGACTCCTCTTTTATTAAGTTGCTATATCAACCCCGTTCTAACTACCCCTGGAATTTACTCATCACCAGGGGCTCTCGAGTGTCTGTACAACGCACGTGACTGCAAACTTCTTGTTCTTCTCTTGTTAATTTGTCCCTGTCAGACCAATTTACAGGGCCCCAGACAATTAACCTAAAATGGATAGAGGGAAAAGAAAAGTTTTTCTTCTTCTACTCTCCTTAACTCCCACTGACATGCGTGGGGTAACAGTTGTTGTGAAATCTCTCCCCAGTCCTGGGCATTTCATGGTATCTTGCTTGGAAAGAGAGGTCTCACGAGGCACAGATGGAGTGAGCTTTTGTGGAACTTTCTTCTGTAATTATGAAACAACAGCTCCTCCAGACTCAGTGAGCTATATGTTGAAGAGAAATTACAAGCCATTCTCTTGCTAAGAAGAGTCTGAGGGTTTAAAAAGCAACTCCTCTCATACCCTAGGAAACGAGTAGGCATTCTGTAACCCAAGCATCCCACAGGCTTGGTATGTGCATGCATGTGTGCACGTGTGTACATGTGTGTGTATGTGTTATACGAATTGGACTTCACATAAATTAGATTTTGGATGCATAGTTTGTTATAGTGTCATATAGATATACTTAACAGTTGCACAATTTTTGAAATAAATTTCATTTTTTCAAACAGTTTTAGATTTATAGGAAGACTGTACAGAGAGTTTCCCTATACCCTGCACCCAGTTTTCCTTACTGTTAACACCTTACATTAGTATGGTCCATTTCCTATAGCCATTGTGCTGATATTGTCATAGTTATTCATAAAGTCTCTACGTTATGCAGATTGTCTTAGCTTTTAACCTAATGCCCTTTTTCTCTTCCAGGATCCCATCTCAGATATTACACTACATTTAATTGTCATGTCAGTTTAGGCTTCTCTTGGCTGTGACAGTGTCTTAAAATTCTCTTGTTTTTGATGACTGTGAGAGTTCTGAGGAGTACTGGTCAGGTGTTTTGCATATTTTTGTCATTGCTCACTCTCTTAAAAAATTATTTAGGCTGCAGCCAACAGGAAAATTTCCTTTTGTCTATGTTTAGGGATGCAAAGTAGTGATACTAATTTCCTTAAAGTGAACTCAATGTCTCCATTGCCAGATCTCATTATCAGAAAACTTCCTTGGAATAAAAGACTAGATATTTTCCCAAGATTCCTGCTGTATGAAACAATATTCTCACATTTGGGGGGCCCTTTCTTTAAAGTACATTTAGTGTAGATGTCTCTTTAAACTGTGAAGGCACTTCCGTGATGATCTAAGTGACTATTGAGACGATGAGCATTTCAGTTGCTAACGTTCAGGTATTATGAGGTGCTATTCCGAAATGGAAGCATGGCTTTTCTGGGGTTCTCTCATCTGATTGAAACACTGCATTATAACCAGTCCTAGGAAACATAGTGTGTGTGTTTGTGTGTGTGTATTTCCAACAGAGTACTTATACTCATTCAACAAATAGTTACTGACCCCTAATAGTATGTCAGGCATGGATTTATTTGCACTGATGACTTCGTTCATGAGCCATTGACCTGTCTTACTCTGGTGAGTAACCAGCCTCTCTGTTCTCTATTCTGTGACTGAATCTCCCCATAAATCCTTGAAGATCAAATTGTAAAGAACCAAATTCAATTGACTTTACATTATAAACATCTATGAATGGATAAAGAAGATGTGGTATATATACACGATGGAATACTATGCAGCCATCAAAAGAAATGAAATCTTGCCATTCGCAATGACGTGGATGGAACTAGAGGGTATCATGCTTAGTTAAATAAGTCAATCAGTGAAAGACAACTATCATATGATATCCCTGATATGAGGAAGTGGAGATGCAACATGGGGGACTAGGGGGGCAGAAAAAGAAGAAAAGAAACAAGATGGGATTGGGAGGGAGACAAACCATAAGTGACTCTTAATCTCACAAAACAAACTGAGGGTTGCTGGGGGTCGGGGGTCGGGAAAGGTGGGTGGGGTAATGGACATTGGGGAGGGTATGTGCTATGGTGAGTGCTGTGAAGTGTGTAAACCTGGCGATTCACAGACATGTACCCCTGGGGATAAAAATATGTTTATAAAAAATAAAAATTAAAAAAAAAAGAAAAAAAATAAACAAGCTAGATCAGAAGTAAATATTTTAAAACTGTAAGTGAAAAAAGTAAATCCTATAGAAAGCTAGCTTTGTACCAGACAATGGCTTAATATGTGTGAAGGCACTACCTTGTGTACCTTGTGATCACAAAGGTAAATCATTAAATTGGGAACAAAGATTGCATATTAGGTGGGATTACCTCATTTTCTTTCTTATTTCCAAGTCATTTGTTTTTCAAGTATTTTGTATAGCAAGAATTTTTTTTAATTTTGTAAGTCAGCCAATATTTTTAGTTCCATAGTTTTGACAAGTAGATCGCCCTCATACTGATATCCCATATAATCAATGAACATGGTATGCTAATAAAAAGGACAAAATTGAAGGATTCATTTCTGCATACAATTTTTTCTTAAAAATTTTATTTTTACTATGGCATTTAGTTTCAGTTATTTTGAAAATTCCGAGAGTTAATTCATTCACTTTTTATCATGCCTTTAGATAGATATAAAAATCAGTTATTGAAGTACAGGTTTATAAAACCTCATACACAATAAAAGATAATCCACATCTTGAATGTATGGAAGGAAAACAGGAAAATTTGCTGTTTTCTTGGGGTTCTTTGTTTCTTCTGTTTAAAAAAATGTATCATGTGCTCCAAGGCCAATTATTTGCAGGAGTCTTGGAAAAATATAATTTAAATATACAGTGTTGACATAAAATACAGAAAACATTAGCTTTTGATTTTGGAAGTATTTTAAAATTAAATAATTTCTGCAGAGGCCCAACTGTTTTGTTTTTCATTTTTCTGAATTGGAAATATGGCATCTTGTGTAGCATGAATCTTAAAATAGATCCTGCTCATTTTGAAGTGTGTTTCTAAGATATAAAATCATCACTAATAGGTCAGAAACTTAAATAGAAGGAAATAAATTAAGTGTTCTGTGGAATTGGGTGTATGGGAAGGGAAAGCTCCAATCCTTCTTGGCATACCATTCATGTGATATTTTTCCTTCTTATGGGAAAAGGTAATTTTTAAAAATTTATATATGTATATATATATATAATTAACATGCAATGTTACATTAGTTTCAGGTATACAACATAGTGATTCACAACTCTATTACCTTATGCTCTGCTCACCACAAGGGCAGCTAGCATCTGCCATCATGCAATCCTGTTACAAATACCATTGAGTATATTCCCTCTGCTATAACTTTCATCCCTGTGTAGAAGAAGGAATATCGATACATATATGTGCTCAGTGTTTAAGTATGCTATGCCAAACTTTTCATCTTTTATCATAAAATACCTGCATACATGTGTTAAGGAGGGATACATATATTTGCTGATTCCTGTGATTGATTCTTTTGCTCAGGGATTATGCCAGCTCATTCTAATCCTCCCTGATATATTTACGGAGAAATTTGTACCTTTTTTTTATGATTCACCTAAGACTTTATCCCATACAAGAGTTGATTGTATTAAGCCCTAAGGAGACTGTGAGTAATTTCCTTTTCATCAAGTATACATTTGCCACTCTGCTTCCTAAGAAAGTAGTAAAAGTTCAGAATATTCATTTTTCCTGGAGTAGAGAGTCTAGAAATTATCCAAAGTTCTTTCAGTGCAGGATATTTCACCAAAGCCCTCAAAATTATTCACTCTCCAACCAAGAAATGCCATTTTAGGATATAAGACCCTCCAGACATATTTTCCACTTCAAACCGAAGGCTGGAAACATTGTGGATAACATATCAGTAGTCCTAGAGGACTGCACTTATAAATGTGTAATAAGAAGCGAATGAGCGTGTAAAACCCTTTGACCAGTTTCTTTCCATACCAGGAAAGTACTCTCTCATTGAGAGTATGCGAATAAAAGTGTTGTCTAACTCAGAGATGGGGCCTTTCCCTCATATTGGGCAACTCCCAGTTAGGAGCGACCAAGTTTTCTGAGCTCAGACAGCCAGGGAAGGAAGGAAGGAAGGAAGGAAGGAAGGAAGGAAGGAAGGAAGGAAGGAAAGAGTAAAACATCATTTAATAGATTTCTTTCTTTATTCTGGTGCCAGTAAATCAATGAAAGTATGTGAATTTTGATCTTGGCCCTAAATGATTAGGCAGTGTTTAATAATGATAGCTTTTTGTATGAGTTTGCTAAGGTTGCCATAGCAAAGTGCCACAAACTGTGTGGTTTAAAACATCCTATATATGTTGTCTCACAGTTCTGGAGGCTTGAAGTCTGAAATTGAGTGGTGGGCAGGCCATGCTCCTTCTGGAACCTGGAGGTCAATCTTTCCTTATCTCTTCCTAGCTTCTGGTGGTAAAAGCTGGTAACCTTTGGTGTTCCTTGATTTATAGCTGTATAACTCCAATTTCTGCTTCTGTACCCACATGGCATTCTCCCTGTGTGTCTCTGCCTTCTCATGGCCATCTTTTATAAGGACAGCAGTCACATTGGACTAGAAGCCCACCCGGCTCTAGCATGACTTCATGGGGACTTAACGAATTACAGCTGCAGGGACCCTATTACTAAATAAGGTCACCTTTGAAGCTACAGACAGCACCTCAGCACTTTTTTGTTTGTTTTTGGTGGAGTGGGCACAGAGACCCAATTCAACCCATAATACTTAATCTGTTATTTTTTGTCAATGGTATATGACATGTCCATGATTTACTCTGAAAAGTGGAGTCACATTTACAATGGTAATATTCATTTAGAAAATCTGAGCAGGCAATGTCTGGTGATACCAATAAGAGAGGCTTCCTATCCTCAAGATTAGAATCTAGTCAAGGAAAAGACCATTTACAGCTGTGATAATTCCTATAATAGCAATGGAGAAAAAGTGCTGTGAGAGCAGTTGATGAAGTGACACATTTTTCTTGGCTAGAAATGATTTTTATCTTTTTTACGCTTTAACATTGTCCAAAGTTTTTACAATGAATGTTTATAAGCTCAGAAAGGCATTATAGCAAAGGGGAGAGATAAAGGAGTATGGTTCAAGGCATGCCATATATGCCATATATGCCAAAATCAAGTTATCCATCACTGTGGAGGGAGATCATACAGGGATTCCATTTTGTACAAGAACATTCATCCATCCACTCATTCATTCACTCATTCAACAAATACCTAATGAATATAGTAGTCCCCCCTCATCCTAGGGGAATATGGTCCAAGACCCCCAGTGGACATCTGAAACTGAAGAAAATACCAAACTCTATATATGCTATTTTTTCCCTATACATATATGCCTGTTATAAAGCCTAATTTATAAATTAGGCACAGTAAGAGATTAACAATAACTAATAGTAAAATGGAACAATTATGTATAATAAAAAGGTTTTATTATGTATAATAAAAATCTATATTACTATAGATCTTAGCAACCCCAGCATACAGTCTTTTTCTTTCCTAATCAAGAACTTTCACCTTTTCATTAAAAAAAAAAAAAGTACCTCATAGCTTTTCCCTGGTATATCCTAATTGCCAGTGCCATTACTTTTGTGCTTTGAGACCATTATGAAATAAAACAGGTGTTACTTGAACACAAGTCCTGCAATAGCACAATGCCCAATCTCATGACCAAGATGGCTACTAAGGGACTAACATGCAGGTAGCATTTATATTGTGGATACGCGGGACAGAGGGATGCTTCACATCCTGTGTTGGATGGTGCGGGTGGGCGCGAGATCTCAGAAAGATGTGCAATTTAAAACTTATGAATTGTTTATTTCTGTAATTTTTCACTTAATATTTTCAGACCACAGTTGATCACAGGTAATTTAAACTGTGAAAAGTGAAACAGAAGATAAGGGAGTGGGGGGGACTACGGCACCTGCCAGGCACTACTCCAGGCACTGAAGATATAATATTGAATGAGATTATATTCTTGCTTTCAAGAAGTGTATGGCTTAGTGGAGAAGTAGATAAAAAAACAAATCATGAGGGGTGCCTGGGTGGCTTAGTGGGTTAAAGCCTCTGCTTTTGGCTCAGGTCATGATCCCAGGGTCCTGGGATCAAGCCCCACGTCGGGCTCTCTGATCAGTGGGGAGCCTGCTTCCCTTCCTCTCTCTCTGCTTGCCTCTCTGCCTACTTGTGAACTCTGTCTGTCAAATAGATAAATAAAATCTTTAAAAAAAAACAAATCATGAAATGCAAATAAATGAAAATCATTACACTTTGTAAAAGATGAAGATGACAAATGAGGGGTAGGAAAGCAGGAAAAATATCCATTAGGAGGAGATATTTAAGCTCTGAGTTCTAAAGGATGAGGTGTTGACCATGCAAAGAGAAGGAGAGTGTTGAATGGGACTTTTGTTAGACTCAGTAGAAAATTGGAGGGTAAGTCTAGGTGCTTGAGCAAGTTTCAGAGAAGTGATCTATGTTTATAAGTTATCTAGAAAAAGGGAAAATGGAGTGGATAGTGAAGGTCAAGTATAACAACTTGTAAAACCCTTTAGCCAAGTGTCAGGTATAGCCAGAGAAAATAAAAAGGGAACTTTAGAGAAGCAAACAGATGGAAGAAATTGAGGAAAGGTGAAAAGAGAGGAGAGTGCGTTGTCAATAACATTGAGTTACAGAGAGTTCTTGAAAGGATGCAGACAATGGTTCGAGGAAAATATCAAGTTTTGTCTGTTTACATATAAACGTATATAAACTTCCAAATGTATACCTCTTCAGTAATTCTACTACGCATGCATCTTAAAATAATCAGAAATGTGTGCAAAGGTGTCTGTACTAAGAACTCATTTTCACTTAGCTTTATAATGAAAAATAGAAGCAGTTGAAAAATCCAATGATAGAAAATTGGTTTAATTGTCATTATCTATACAATGGAATAGTATGCAAGTGTTAAAAAGTATATTATAAAGTAAGCAAGTCTCAAAGCTTGGGTCTCAAGACTCTTTTACCATCTTAAACTTTATTGAGCACTCCAAGGAGCTTCTATTTTTGTGAGTTATACCTATCTATTCAATCAATCTTGCTATGCAAATGGTATAGTTTAACTCTAGTCCCTCTTTACTACGCACTGGGACCAAAGCCACCAGGCACAAAGCAATGGCTTCTTGCACATGCAGACCAGCACAGATAACATACTAACGTATGCTTCCTAGAATGAGAAGGAAGAAAATGAATACAGAGATTAAAAACATTTCCTACATGACTTACCACCCAAAGTTGACTCGAGAATTCTGAGCAGACTGTGTGCTAGTTCAGCTGCCTCTAAACTTCAAAATCATAATCTAAAGCAACATCCTGTCTTTTCTTCTAGAAGCCATCGAGGTGGTTCTGAGGAATGTGTAAGTTTCTATGTGAGAACCTATTTTGGAATAAGGACAAATTGTAGTGAACCTCGTGTGTTTCCTACTTTATTATGGTATCCCTGTTTCTTGTTTAGCAACAGCTTAAACAGGCTCGGCAGGACGCTCAGAAAATGGTTTCATGGGTGTAGCTGCAGGAATGCAGAGGAAAGAACTAACAGGCCCTGCTGGTTTCTCAGAAGCAACACCGTGTATTAGAAGAGGCTTCCTTAGGAGAAATGCACCTCCAAGCCAATCAGCTACCTGCTTCTAGCTCACCCCTTTACTTGCTAAGATGTCATCAAATAGTCCTAGGGCCGTAGGGAATCTTCCTGCAATAACCTCTCATCATGCTATCATCATTGCAATCATCTTGCAAGACTCATCATCCACTGCTTGAATCCTTGGGCAACATCCCTCATTATTATTGACCAGACTCCATTTAACATCTTCAGTATTGTCAAACTAGCTACCCGAGGCAACCTTTTATGGAACAGCTCAAAGTGTTCTAAAGCTGTTGTGTTGAGCAGCGAAGTATTTTCGGAAATGGAAAAAGACCTATTGTTCTAATTATACCCCTGGGATGGCACAGACCAACGCTGCTCCCTCTTCTTTGCCTTATTCTTTCAAATCCTTGGAAGCCACCATCACACGTTGCCTAAATATTCTTGTTCTCATTACAGATATTTAGGGTTTGTTCATCACAAGGTTTCCAGGCTCTTTGCAATCTTACCCATTTTTCTCTGCCCATATTTTGAATTTAACAATTTCCCAGATGCCAACACAACATTTTAGCAACATGTGCTATGTGTTATAACGCTCTGTGCATTCCTGTGGTGCTTAAAGCTAAATGAAGAGTTTCAAGTGCTTTGCAGATACACTGTTATCTTACCTCCTTCTTGGTACCCTATAGCTGAAAAATACTTTTTAACTCAATATTTGAATTTTATTCCTAGTCCTGTGAAATCTAACAGTCGATGCAATGTAACAACCAAAGATCCTTTTGGATCTCGAATTTTTCACACAAAAACACATCTGTGTTGATCAGCTCATGGGAAATGTGTTTTTCCTTTGTATTTGAAATTGGTGGCAGTGAAGGAATGCTCCATCCATTCTGCACAGGAAAAGCTAGGCTGTAGGCTAAGAGCTGGTGCTGGCTCAGATTTCTTGTTGCCCTTGCCTTACCGGTGCCCAAATACTTTGAATGTTATCCACTCCTACTTTTAGATATGTGTCAAAGAGATTTAAACATAGACTGAGAGATAGATTCAATATAAAATGTCACAATGGTACCCATAGACACTCACGTCTAAAATGCTGAAGAAAATAAACTTACAAATATGCTACATTTGTGGAAAAATTCTTCCGATTAGCCAATTTCTCTGTTTAAAGTGATGATAGCTACAAAAGTTAAATGTCAATCCAACCTTCAGGAATACCTCTGTTCGATTTTTTTGGTTTGTTTTGTTTTAAGTTAATCTCTTTTAAGCAAACTGTATTGTTTGTAGTGTTCAGTTCTTTCCATAAGGCTTGGTCAAAACGTAAAATAATGCATTGTTCTCAGCTAAAAATGTTCTCTGTGACTATCTTCTTTCAATCTTTGCCCTTCATGCAGTTTTGAATCCGGATACATAATTTTCCTGCCAGAAGTTCGTGCTTACTTCTCATTGGTTTTCATTTCCTGTTGCCTTCTGAGCTCCACAGAGAGAAGGTGCTCTCTCTGGCCTAAGACGTGCGGCGTTCCCCGGGCAGATTGTTTATTTAATGAAAAAGATAGAGGAGTGGTCCACTCTTTTTGTTTGGAGTTATATAAATATTTTTAAAAGGGAAGATTTCCTCATTTATTACACTTTAGCCTTCCTGCTCAGCGAGAGTTTTAAATGCACGTTTAATCACCCTAGAGATGACGACCCAAGTTACGGTTCTGTAATTATACCAAATATATTCAAGACATTGGAAACGAGGAAGGTAAAATGGAATAGCAATTCTGAATTTCTCTCCACATATACTGTAATGGTAGGATTATCACATATGTACGTATTCAAAACCAGTTTATCATTATAAACCCAATGATAAAAACAGCAGACATAGTGTTATAATAACAGCTGAATTTAGATGAAAATTATCAAAGAAAAAACTCATACGTCATTGTTTTATATATAGAATATTATAGTCTTACTCACCTTTATTTCAGTCTTCCTTGTATGGAGTTTGCTTACCAAGTGGTATTTGAAGTTGAAAAATCCTTAAAAAGATAATAGAAGAATATTTTCTTCTATTTATTTATAATATAAATAAATAATTTTATAATAAATTGTTTATCATAATATATTAATATATTATAATAAATTATTTATTTTATAAAAATAAATAAATTTATAGCAATTTTATATTCCCTAGACATTATCTTGTGATTTAAGTTTAATGAATATAAAACTCACACACTACTACTAATAAACCTTGAAACATCTTATATGACTGCAAACACAATTAGTTCTTAATAGGTAGGACAGGACACATGGTACTATAAAGAGAAAAGAAACAGCAATGATTAAAATAACATTAAGAATGACATTTTATAATACATATTTAATATCATAAATATAGGACATATATTTCTATAAACATATTGCCTATTATATATAGCATACAATACATATAGTGTTTATAATACACAGAAATATGTTTTAATACATAATTTTTATAGTGCATAACACATAACATCTTAATACACATATATTTATATATTTTATTTATATTATTGATTTTATTAAAAATGACTTAACAGTAACAAAAACTTGTTCTAAATTATATTTATTGAGAGACTCTGGACTCCAGGAAACAAACTGACGGTTGCAGAGGGAGAGGTGGGTGGGGGGATGGGGTAACTGGGTGATGAGTATTGGGGAGAGCACATGCTGTGATGAGCACTGGGTGTTATATGGAACTGATGAATCACTGAACATTATGTATGAAACTAATGATGTACTATATGTTGCCTAATTGAATTTAAATTAGAAAAATAAATAAATTGTATTTATTATAATGCCTATTACTATTACTAGCCAAGAGAAGAAAAACATCCAGAAGAAAATAATAATCAAGCAGAAGTTATAAAATGAGATGAGTGTTAGTAAAATAGCTATCAACAGATACTATGATTTTCTTAATTGAAAAATCCCTACAAGCACTGAGGCCAAAATCCTTTGGTAATAAACTTATATGAAAGAACAGATATTAAACCACTATGCAGGACACCTGGGTGGCTCAGTGGGTTAAGCCACTGCCTTCGGCTCAGGTCATGATCTCAGGGTCCTGCGATGGAGCCCCACATCAGGCTTTCTGCTCAGCAGGGAGCCTGCTTCCCCCCTCTCTGCCTGCTTGTGATCTCTCTCTCTCTCTGTCAAATTAATAAATAAAATCTTAAAAAAAAAACTATGCAAAATCCCCAAGACTTAATTACCAAACTACATTTACGAAGCTAGCAACAAGGAACTTGGAGGCACCGCTGAAGGGGAGAAGAGTAAACACGGACACTGACTCATGAGATGTGATTCAGTTCTCACAAAACTAAATGTGGTTCCCAAGTTTAATATGGTTATTACTCTAGATGCCTAAGTGGTAGTAACAGTATAAGTACCACTTAGACAATATTTTTATTACCTGATGAAACTTTAATTTATACTTTCATTTCTGATGAACTAAATAGAATTTAATTTAATTTGTAGTTTTCTCAACATTGGAATTTTTAAGAGAATAAAGACATGTATCCTTTTCTACCAGTTTCATCTTTTAGGTGTAAAAGTTTGATAGTAGCCTAGATTGTGTGTTGCTTGTGCAATTTTATGCTACTGGGGTCTGAATTACACTAATGTTTTTCATTTTATAGGGAAAATAGTTACAGATCGGTTACTGATTTTTTTTTCCTCAGACCATTTTTGCAGTATGTTAAACATTCTAGAATAAAAAAATAGTGAAATAAAACCACCAAAATGACTATACTAGCTCAACGTAACTACTTAAAGAAGGTAAAATTAGCATATAATTCTTACTTAAATCATGATACCCGTAAATACAGATGACTTCGTTTAAGGAGAAAAGAAACATATTCAAATCACAGTGACACAGCAGAGAAAAATGGCACAGATTTGATATGTTTGGGACACATCATGTTTCCTTTAACTAATAATCAGAGCATGTCACGTATTTTGTCACAGGTTCTTGAAGTTGACACATGGCTTTTCGATTTGTCAGGCACGGTACATGATTTTCTTGTTTGGAGTTGCACTGGTTTTGTTCTGCAATGAAGTACATTAATTATTCTGTTACTCTTTTTATTTAGAATTTTGGACATTATTTCTAGAAGAGTCACAGTTTGAAATACCTCAAAATCTCTTAACTCAGAAAGGTAAAGGAAGTTGCTCTAGCTTAATTAAAATGCAGGGTACAGAATGAGGATAGTCACTGAAGTTCATGGTTAAATAAATGTAACTGTGGTGAAATCTGTCACAGTGAGAAATAATTACATCTGGTTTTCAATGCTTTAACACTTACATTCTGTTTCTTGAATAATAAGAGTCAGACTCAGATTTTATAGGAAGTTAAAATGTCATCAAAATTGAGGGACTATGTATATTTTATTGCTGCTTAAATGTTTCACTTCTTCTCTTTTCACCTGGTTGTTTTGGCACAGGTATTAGCTATGATATTTAGCTATGAACAGCTGCTATTGATTCGAAGTCATGGAATCAGTTTTTTCTACTTGCTTTAATCTTATCAAGGAATTCGATCAGCTAGGAACCTGGTACAGAATACCACTAGAAAACCGAGTACATGGCTATTGTCAATGGTGAGAGATTATTTTCTGAGTATATGTTTATAAGCAAAGAATCGACTTCCATTTTATTTTTACAGTTGCTTTACAAGATAAATTCAAATGTATTTACTAGAGGTTTTGCTGGTTTTAAAAAACGAGTTTCAAACTTCAGTTACCTGAATTTAGTTACTTCCCAATCTTCCCTCTAAGGCAAAATTCACTTGAATTGAAGCCAAATCCATCAGATGAGTATAGCAATGTGTGCACTCAGGCAAATCCATCAAGTATAACTTATTAACATTAATCATTTTAGGAACAATGGCTCAGAAGACCTGGTTCTACACAGAATTTGTTTTATATCAGAAAAAATGAAGTAGAAAGATTAAATGAACTAAAATAAACTCAACTTCTCGGTGGTATTTTCTTTTATAAAATATTTATATATCAAGAATAAACACAGGTGGAGAAACAGTTGAAAGAGATAACAGTGTTCTGTGAATCTGGTTATGAAGGCATACAACTAACGGATAAAGGGAATGTGTTTATGTATCTTCAAGACTGTCACCACACTTTTACAACAGACTTGACTATTTATTTTTTGGTAATTGCAAAATCAAAAAACAGTACCATGCAATTCTGCTTTATAATTTAACTTGGGAAGACAAAGTCCCAAATAAATGACTACATTTGCTTCAATTCCAATTAAAAGTTAAACTTAAAAGGCCAAACCTAAAAGAGTGTATGTGTCCATTGTGGGGGGAAATACTAAAAATAAAAATCTTCAGCAACCCAGAAAACCCCCTCCACAAAGGGAGTAGAGAAAAAAGCCAATTTTATTGTTGACTAAGTATTAGACCAGAATGTGATGTGCACCAGGGGATCTGCAAAGGGACTGCAAAGACAGAAAGGAAGCCCATCCCCTACACAGCCAAGCAGATCCAACCCATTACATACATGTTTTCAATATAAACAAGCATGAGCCCTTAAGAAAGAGGACTTGCTAACACCTTTTGCTACACACACAGTTCATCTGAACATTATCCTGGTAGCTGGGGAAAAGTCCTCCGTTGCCTTTATCTGAAAGAGGAACACACTGGCCATAAATTTGAGTGAGGCTCCAAAGGTGTTTTACGCTCTCACAGGTGGAAAGACAGAAGGGTACTATCTCCCTTCATACATGCATTGCAGAAAGATGGCTCTGAGGCCCTAGTCAAAGATTTATACACATCTGAAGAAGGCAGAGAAAGAAATTCTGAACAAAAGAGAGCTCGGAGAGAAGTGCCTTCCTTTTTTTCAACAGGGAGCATTAAGTTTCTTATTTTTAATTTATATTTGCCCTTATGTCACCACAGGAATAAAGAAATAGTATTGTTTCATTATGGTTTCCCTTCTTTTTTTTTAATCATCTGAAGAGTTTTCCATAGGTACTACCTATTTTTGAAATAGCTTCATTGAGGTATAAATGACATATAATCACTGCACATATTTAAAGTGTACAATCTGAATTTTGACATACGCACACACCTGTGAAATTATAGCCACAATCAAAGTGGCGAACTTTTCCATCATCCACACACACTTTCTCCTGTATCTTTGTAATTCCTCCTTCTATCACTTCTGCCCCTCCCCTCCTCAGGCACATATTGTTCTACTTTCTGTCGCTACAGATTAATGTCATTTTCTACAATTATTCAGTATGTATTCTTTTCACTCAACATAGCTATTTCAAGACTTATCAGAGTTAACGTAAGAACAGGTCTTTCCTTTCATTGCTGGGTAGCATTCTTTTCTGTGTATACTACAATTTGCTAATGCATTCAGCTATTAATGGACATTTGACTCGTTTCCACTTTTGGGCTATTACAAATGAAACTGCAGTGAATAGTATATGTGTACCAGTCTTTAGATAAACATGTATTTCCTTTTTCCCAGGGTAAATACCTATGAGTAGAGTGACTGAATTATACAGTATTGAAGAGTATCAGAATATCCCCACTAAAATATACAGCCTTGGCGTAAGGATTATTCTGAGCTCCTTACTCTGAGAAAGAGCAGACATTGCAAAAGCTCTAAAAACAGAGTAGAGGTAACCTTTCTATAAGGGAAATATATATTTATAAAGGAAATCTCCATTTGGAAGGATATCTTCTTGTCTGCCAGAAAGAGAATGACTAAATCACAGGAAATTTTTTTAATCAATAGAGAAAGAACTGACTTAAACCTGCTTAACAAATTTCCCCTTGTTTACCATGTTTCTCTCAGGAACCTCTTCATAACTGGTCTACTAGCCCCTGCACCTTTCTTTTGTTCTTAACTGAAGATGGATCTGAGCTCAACTTTTAAGGCATCATGGTGGGTAACTTATTTTTCCACGGGTATCTCCCATGTATATGTGAGGTATACATGTTTGTTTTTCTCATGTTCATCTGTCTTTCATTATAGGAGTTTCAGCCAAGAACTCAGAAGAATAGAGGGAAAATTATTACTTCCCTACAGCAAATACATGCTATTTTCTTTTTAAGATCTTATTTATTTATTTGACAGAGAGAGATCACAAGTAGGCAGAGAGGCAGACAGAGAGAGAGGGGGAAGCAGGCTCTCCACCGAGGAGAGCCCGATGCAGGGCCCCATCCCAGGATCCTGGGACCATGACCTGAGCCGAAGACAGAGGCTTTAACCCACTGAGCTACCCAGGTGCTCCAATACATGCTATTTTTGAAGATTTTATTTTTTAAGTAATCTCTATAGCCAAGGTGGGGCTTGAACTCAAAAACTCTGAGATCCAAAGTCACATGCTCTGACTGAGTCAGCCAGGAGTCCCCTTGTTTTCTTTTGTTATTGTTACTGTTTTTCTTATGCTCAGTTACTAACTCCCATGTACACTTAGTAACTTCTCTATGTACTCCTCAGTAATGCTTGCCCATATTCAACACTGCCACCAAAGATGTCATTTTCACAATGTCCTGTCACATAATTAGTTGTGATGGTTTTCTATTACATTATCTCTTGTAATTAAGCTCTTCATGTAACTAATTCAGTTGCTTTTCTTCTTTTCACTTTAGGGGGGCACAGGCAATATTCGTTTGCTCTTTGACCTACTTCCTCTTCTACTATAATCTAAGTAGGTGTGGAAGGCTTGGCTTCTTAATGTTTCCTTGAATTCCTGTGTACTTCTTTAAAAAATTACCACACTATCAACATACATTTTGTTCAGTCTCATAAAGAATGTTGACAAGTAGATAACACATGTATTGAGGTAAACAATTGAGTCAGGGTGTAGAGATGGTAAAATCTAGCCTTCTAAATTTCCAATTGCATTTTTCACTCTTAGGTTTCAAAATTAATTTCTACTGTTTCAAAGAAAACTTATTTTTTCCTAGTTAAATAGTATTACTGACTATTTTTCCTCCCCTTATATAATTTATTTTAGTTGTTGACTATCTTTCCAACTTTGAACATGTGGTTTTCTTGGCCAAGTAGGTTCCTCATTGACCTTAAAACAACCAATCCTCTTCCCTATCATTTTAGCTTACTTTGTATACCCTGAAGAAGGTGAAAGGGTATTTTGGTTCCAACGTAACTCCGGTTTACCCAGGTACTTTCAAATACAACACTTTTGAAGTGTCACCATGGGAGCTTAAAACACTAGTCCCTGGGCTAGGCAGTGGTCAATTCACCAAATTCTTCATCTTCCTAGTAAATACTGCTTATCCTCTTTAATCTTCTAAACACTGCTGACTCTGGTGTTTGACTCTCTGTATCTTCATCCCCAGAATACAATATGTCTGCTTTATCTTAAGTATTTCTCATTTTTTTAAAAAGATTTATTTGACAGATTGAGAGTGAGCAAATACACAAGCGGGGGGAGCAGCAGGCAGAGGGAGAAGCAGGCTCCTGGATGAGCAGGGAGCCCGATGCAGGGCTCTATTCCAGGATCCTGGGATCATGACCTGAGCTGAAGGCAGATTTTGTTTTGTTTTGTTTTGGTTTGGTTTTGTTTTTGTTTTTGTTGAAGGCAGATGCTTAACCAACTGAGCCATCCAGGTACCCCTGTTTTTTTCAAGTATAGAAACTTGGATTTACTTCTTGTATTACTTAACAGAATATTTTATTATAATTTATTAACTTGCCTACCTACCTATATTTAAGATATTGTTTATTTAAGCATTAAGTATTGTTCTGTACTTGACAAAAATTCCAGTCTTTTGAAATTAACTTTCTAATAGGACTTCTTGAATGACTTGGGTCTAAAGTATTCTTTTGCTTGTATTATGATCAGTTGTCCCAAGACTGAGAAATATGGAGATTTGTATAAAGGTGGTTATTAGTTAAGGGTTCTTTTCCTCAGGGTATTTTGGATAAAAGCTGAGCTGGGTTGCTTAGTTTAGTCTGGGTTCATAATGAGGGTAATTTATTTGTTGAAAATTTTGACTAAGTGAGACAGACTAGAATACAGAATCAAAAATAGTTCTACTTGAGACTAAAACCACCTTTGTAAATAATCAGCCTTTTTTTTCCCCTCTTGATTACGTGCTTCTTAACATTGACCTTTCTCACATTACATTTAAAGAGATGTGTAATTCTTATGGTGGCAGTCTGAAAATAGTAATGTAAGTTTCAGAATCTTTTCAAGTATGCAAAACATTTGAATAATTGCTTAAAAGATGAACCATGACAATTTTTACTATGAATCCAAAACCATTTTAAGCACATCGATATTTTATGAATCATAGCAGTATCCTCCTGCACTTAAATATAAAAATACAAGTATGTGTGAAATACACTTTTTATTCATCTGAAGACAATGTTTGGATCAAATGTGAGTTCCCAGACACTTTGGATTAAAAACTGATAAGCGTGTGGACTATAAATGGAACAGTAGGCATAGCTCAGGGGAAAGAAAAGAGGGGGGTCATAGCAAAAAAAATAAGTCCAAGTGAGGTAGAGATGGTCAAATTCCTTTGTAATAAGAGATGCCAACTTTTGTTTAGATGTCCATCCATTCAGCATTTCCAAAAGTAAGAATGCAATGGGCCTTTGGAACAAAGGGATGCCATGTCAAATGTTGAGGTATGTCAGGCAGGAAATCCTCTGTGCAATTCATGTGTAGCTCCCTGTTCTAACTTCTTTTTTGCAGATTCTCTGTCTCTGAATAGAACCAGGGATTGTAAATACTTCTTGAGACTTGTTATAGATTTGATCGTATCTTAATGTTTTCTCTTCTGGTGGAGTTTTCACTAGCCTTAGTTCCACTGAATTGTAGCTAACCAAACTGACCACAGATGACATTTTGCTACAGAGTTCAAGGGTATGGCTCAATTAATGGAAATAGATTTATGGCGCCTTCACATAAATCCAAGAAATTCTAGAAACTGAGCCAAGTCAACCAATAGGACTTTGAGCCAATGATAAGTGAAAATAACTCCTTAGGCCACTGAGTACTACTTGGCATTGAATAGCAACCATTTGATTTATATTGCCTTTACATTTTTACAAGATCAACTACTTTTTAAAGTTGTTGTGTTTTTTTTTTCAAATGTATTTTGAAGAACAATAAACAATCTCTTGAAAGTAACTAAGGAAATGTTGGGAAAGTGGTTGTGTCAAACTATTCAAGGCAAAGGGTGTAAGCTCTTTTCTGCCTTTGTTTCATGCTTTGATCTCAGTAAGCCATTATTCCCTCCTAGGCATTTAGGTTAAGACATTTAACTATTTCATAATAAATAACATCCCAGTCCTCCTGAAATTTTCAGAAACTATTACTTTTCAACTTCTTGCTCTTACAATGGATATATTAACTTTGATTTACACATGTCACTATGCATTTAAAACAAGACGAGGGATAGTTGAGAGCAGCTGAGATCAGAATAATCTCTCTTCCCCCCACCCTTGGTCTCCTCCAACATGCATTTTAAGGGTAGGTATTATTTTTTCAATTTAGGAACATAGGAATAGTACTCCCAAAATATTTAATTTAAAACCTAGGAAAAATGTGGGCTTCTTTGCTTTTGTTTTTGTTTGTTTTTTAACTAAATAAACAAGATAAAATGCAGTGCAGTGGGTATTAAGGAAAAGGCAAAGGTAACATTTAGCTTTGATTTTTTTGCATGAAATGCAATACAAATTTAAAGGACAGCTGGGATTTTCTTTTTTAAATATTACTCTGTTTTAGTTAAATTGGCATGTGCACAAATAAAAAAATTAAGTACTGAATAATAGAAAACAGTTTCTTACCCTAATATTCTCCTCACCCAAGTTTATTTCTCAGAGGAACACACTGGCAAATCTCCCACGTTTTTTTTGTTTGTTTGTTTGTTTGTTTGTTTGTTTTAAGAATTTGTCAGAGAGAGCAAACACAAGCGGGGAGGGAGGGTCGAAAACAGAGGAAAAGGGAGAAGCAGGTTTCTCACTGAGCAGGGAGCCTGGTGGATGGAGATATAAAGAGTTTCCAAGACCGGCAAGGCTTAAAAGAGTTTGCAAACACCAAGCCGACATTGCACGAAATATTAAGGGGGGTTCTATAAAAGAGGAAAAACCCCAAGAATATCATTGTACAGAAATATAGAGACAATCTACAGAAAGAAAGACTTCAAAGGTAACACGATGTCAATAAAAACGTATCTATCAATAATCACTCTCAATGTGAATGGCCTAAATGCACCCATAAAACGACACAGGGTTGCAGATTGGATAAAACGACAGGACCCATCCATATGTTGTCTACAGGAGACCCATTTCGAACCTAAGGATACACCCAGATTGAAAATGAAGGGATGGAGAAACATCTTTCATGCCAACGGGCCTCAAAAGAAGGCCGGGGTAGCCATTCTCATATCAGATAAATTAGATTTTAAACTAAAGACTGTAGTCAGAGATACAGAAGGACACTACATCATTCTTAAAGGGACTATCCACCAAGATGATCTAACAATTGTAAATATCTATGCCCCCAATATGGGAGCAGCCAATTACATAAGAAAACTATTAATCAAGATAAAGAGCCATATGGATATGAATACATTGATAGTAGGAGATCTTAACACGCCTCTCTCAGTAATAGATCATCCATGCAGAAAATCAATAAAGAAACAAAAGCATTGAATGACACATTGGACCAGATGGACCTCATAGATATATACAGAATATTCCACCCTAAAACAACAGAATACTCCTTCTTCTCAAGTGCACATGGAACCTTTTCCAGAATAGATCACATACTGGGTCACAAATCAGGACTCAACCGATACCAAAAGATTGAGGTTATTCCCTGCATATTCTCAGATCACAATGCTTTGAAACTGGAGCTCAACCACAAGGAAAAGTTTGGAAGGAATTCAAACACCTAGAAGCTAAAGACCACCTTGCTTAAGAATGCTTGGAGAACCAGGAGATCAAAGAAGAACTTAAACAATTCATGGAAACCAATGAGAATGAAGACACCTCGGTCCAAAATCTATGGGATACAGCAAAGGTGGTCCTAAGGGGAAAATACATAGCCATCCAAGCCTCCCTCAAAAAAATTGAAAAATCCAGAATACAACACCTGTGTCTCTATACCTTAAAGAACTGGAGAATCAACAACAAATTAAACCTACTCCATGCACAAGAAGGGAAATAATCAAGGTTAGAGCAGAGATGAATGAGGTAGAAACTAGAGATATAGTAGAATGTAGAAGTAATAGTAGTAGAATTAATTATATTTGGGATATATTATTAAACTTAATTTCATCTGTTAAAAAAAAAAGAATTTGTCAGAGAGAGCAAGCACAAGCGTGGGGGAGGGGCACAAACAGAGGAAAAGGGAGAGGCAGGTTTCTCACTGAGCAGGGAGCCTGCTGTGGGGCTTGATTCCAGGACCCTGGGATCATGACCTGAGCTGAAGGCAGACACTTAACTGAGCCACCCAGGCATCTCACTTTCAGGTATTTTAAAAGCATTTCTTCTATAGTCATACATATTATACTACCATATTACTTGATTTATCATATATGTATATACATATACATATATATACATATATATACACATATATACATATATGATAAATCAAGTAATTAGAGTACTAGTATAATGCATAAGGTGGTAGATGTATGTGTATGTGTATATCTATGTGTATATATATGTATAGTTGTATATAAATGTATAAGCCATAGTATTATATATGTGCTTTCATATATATAGAAGAGAGAAAGAGAAGGAATTCCTCTTATAACATGAGGGATTTAGATCTATCATACAACTCTTCATGTCGATTCTCCAATCTCACACATTTTTTCTGCCTTAGGCTTAATAACTGCCTAGCATTATCTTCTGGTTAGTTGTCAACGTAACAATCTCTAATATTTTTCCAAATGTTCCGCCAAATATATCAAACATCTATCAGTAGATTTACCAGAAGTTTGAACACATCAAATTATCTCTTAGTCACATGTGTCCCCTTGGACTTCCCCAACCACTTGTTTCTAGGACTGATACACAGCTGTCATTGCAGGACTTGCCTTGTATTTTCCTGTTTTGAATGTTTTTTTTTTTTTTTTAAATCTCATCTCATGTTTTTCCTTATTTCTAATTTACTCACTTATTTTACTAAAAAATATTGTCTAAGAGTTTCTAATTTTTCAAGCACTGTCTATGTAAAATTCTCTTTATTATATCCACACATTGATTTATAGGTTAGCTTTGTATACAATTATAGTAAAAAGAAAATCATTATCTCCTGGAAAGTTGAAGACTCTGCCTCTCTGTCTTCTAGCATCCAATGTTTCTGGTAGAAAAAAAAATCAGTTGATATGGTTAGAGGATTTCTTTTCCTCTGGTGGTGCTGTGGGTCTTGGTCACGCTGCGTTGAAGAATGGAGGAGATAGAGAGGATAGAGTGGTGGGCAGCAAAGCAAGGCTTAGCAAGGTTACTGGGTGAGAGTAACATTTATTGAATGATAGAGTACAAAGCTCCTGAGGAGGGAGGGGCCAAGAGGGTTGCCACTGGAGTTTCTAAGTCTAGGGGTTTTCATGGGCTTGTTAGTAGGCTGTTTTAATCGAATTTACCCTCCCTGAGATGTCATCCAATAAAGTTTTTGAGGGCTCCTTCCAGGGTGATGTAAAATCATTTTAAGGGTGGTTTCTCCTTAGGGCAAATGCCCCTTGTCCCTGCCTGCCTTCCAGTTATCCTTACTCAATATTTGAATACTCCTATTTTTGAATGGTTACTCACTCTGTACTTTCCTCAAGTGACTAGAATTCTCTTTTGATCCCTGGGGTTTTAAACTTCCTCAGTGAAAAGTCTTAGAGTGAATGTATTGGGGAGGGTGGGTTTCAGTCTGGAGACTCATAGTGCTGGGAATGGCCAGCAATCCCTTTACCAACAAATGAAAGATTACTCCAAAGTTTGCAGTGAAAGAGAGAAGGCAAGGGGGTCAACGCTCAGAAATGTCTATCTTAATTAAATTGACAAAGTTAACTTAGTTCAAATACCCAATTATGTTCCATATGGATCCTCCCCATTGTCAGTTTTCACCTGAGACATTGATGGGGAAATCTAGAGTGGATGATGTTTGGTCTATTGGGTGCTCTTCTTTGCTCCTTGATGTGAAGGGAGAGGGGAGCCATGGTGCTTGAGGCACCGAAGATGGTCTAGGAGCCAGTTATGCAGACTGCACCCAAGGTGGTGTGGAAAACAGGAGAAGGGGTGGGGAGACAGAAAAGGCCAAGGGCTGCCAGAAGGCAGAGAAAGGGTTGCTGGTTCTAGAGCTCATCAGCTCCAACAGGAGGAGAAAACACCATGTTTTCCCACCAACAAGGGGGAATAGGTAGTCCATGCTGAGCCAGAGAAGACAGAACAGGACAAGACAGAGAAGACAGAGAGGACAGGAATTTCCCTGAAACAAAGGGAGTTTTGGCAAAACTGCCTAAGTATATTCCTTAAAGTCCTTTTTCCGAGGTAAACATAACCACAGTTGGCTTCAGTTATAGCTGTTAACTCAGGAAATGAAGGTCATGCCTTATTTTACCTTACCTTGAGAACCTGCTATTTTTAACCCATGGAAAACACTAGAAGTTTTACAAGGGAAAATTATCCAATTTCATAGCTTATGTAGTTAGTAGAGAACATTGATGGAAAATAGTAAAGGTTTTAGAAATCCGTCATGGTCTAAGCATTCTATAAAATTCCACAACATTCCAACATATGTAGTCTTTACAGCCAACTTCCCTAGGAAATGATCCCTTGCACAAATTGCTTCCCAGATGTAGCAGCAGCCCCTAAGAACCTACTAAGAAGGGTGTGAGGAGGGAAGGCAGTGGAATTTCCTAGTGGAGGGAGGAGGGAGCTCTTTGTTGGGTCTATATTGAGAAGTTAAAGGATTAATTTGGGGAGCCCAAGGAGTCATAGGTTCCCCTTCTTTTTCTTTAGAGATGTTTGAGGATGTCCTCAATATGTAAAGGGGCCAGGGTGGGCCTGACTAGACCCCACATAGTAAGGGAAGCAAGAAACACCCTTTTACCTTGTTTATGGCAACATTTCAAATTCTTTCCAATTCTCTCCCATACTTCTAAATCTAAAGTTCACTGGTCAAGGAACCATGGGTTCTGTTCAGTAACAACCTCTAACAAACCCTGAAGTTGGTCCTCTGTTACAGAAGCCCCGCTCACCTTAAGGAGCTGTTTCTCATTTTTAATAGCATTGTTAACCTTTAAAGTTACTTTAAAACCTTAATATATTCTCTCTGTTCAAAAGAGGTTTTTCTCCATATACAGAGTTCTTAGAGAACTTTTAATTCCATAAAAATACCCAAGTCCGAAACTTCCCTGAATTTGGCCATGAGCCGACAACAACCTACTGCGTCTAGACTTTTCATTTTTGGGCGATTGGTAGGGTGTCCTTTCCAAGATGCACATTTGGGTCAACACTTGCCGGGAATGGCCAGCAGTTCCTGTACCTACAGATGAAAGATTACTCCAGATTTTGCTGTGAAAGAGAAGAGAAGGCTAGGGGATCAACATTCAGAGACGAAGACCCTTTGCCCTTCTTTGTTTCCACCATTATTGGTCCTTTAGGCAAGGGGATCAACATTCAGAGATGAAGACCCTTTGCCTTTCATTGTTCCCACCATTATTGGTCCTTTAGGCAAAGGGATCAACATTCAGAGATGAAGACCCTTTGCCTTTCATTGTTCCCGCCATTATTGGTCCTTCAGGATAATCACAAATCTTTGTCACAGTTTCTCAAGTTCCTGAGTGTGACAAGGGGTCTTACTAGAAATAGAAGGATCTGTTTATGGGAAAAGATATGCTATACTAGTCACCTATGATAATCTGTGTGTTCTACGGAGTTCTGCTGAACATAGCCCAGGGGACAATGCGGACATCTCTTAGATCACACGATGGCTGTTTGGGTTAAGAAAGCTTTGGGGAAGGCAACTCCCGGCAGCATTCCTAGGGTTGAGTAGTCATGCAGGCCTTGGCATTCCAAAGGCCCACACTCCTTGAAAACTTCCTTGCCCTCAGCAGCCTCTGTGTCAAATTTTAGCAAGCCAAGTATTATGGCTGATTTCATGCTCTACATTAGCCCCAACATCACAGGATGGAGATGTTCTGGTGTTAATCATTTGATCATTTCCCCCTGCTAGCTTGTCTGCTCTGTTTCTGGAGCTCCCTTTAGGTAGATGTTGTACCTCCTCGATTGATCCTCTAATTTGAATTTCTCTCCTATTTTCCTTCCATTTGTCTACTTTTATGCCCTTATGAGATTTCCCTAAATTTACCTCCACTCTATCACTTTTATCTATCACAAAGTCTATCACTTTTACTTCTATTAATTTTAATCCCAAGTGTCCTTTCTTATTCTCCAATTTTTCTTGTTAATGGATATGGTTTTTTATTTCTCTGCCTTTAGAGTCATGCCACACTCTGATATCTGCTGTCATGAGTTCTAGTCTTTAGCATATCTGTGGAGCAAATTCATGAGTTCAGATATCATAACTTCCTTATTTTCCCCACATCAGTGACCAGTCCTCTATCTACTTTTAATTTTGTAAATATTTATTTTTTGTAAATAGCTTTTGTAAATAATTTTGTAAATATTTATCCTTTATTATCTCTTTTTCCATTGTCTTTCGCCCTGTGGATAATGCCTTCTTTCATACTTTACTGCCATTTTCTTTTTATCTTTGGAATACAAGGAGCTCAATACACCATTTTTAACTGTATATCGTGATTGTCTAACTTGAAGCAACTCCTGAATGTAATTTCTAGAATGGAGAGTCATCTCTAAACATGTAGGAATTTCAGGTAAAAATACTTTTTTTCTAGGTTTTTCAGAATTTATTGAACTAAAGATGAGTTAGACATAAAAAGTCTTTGTAGTCAACTAATCTGTGACTAATTTGAAAGGAAATATGAGAGAAATTTTCTAGTACTTTGAAACAGTTTCTTTGGTATTCAATGCTAAAGATCCATGTGCTTTTTAAACCCCCTTTGTCTCAACATATGATTAATAAAACAGTCATATACAGAATATTCCACTGGGCAAATCTAGAGTTATTTGTAATACCCCACAAATAGCAGCAACTTCACCCCTTTCTCTCTCATCCAAAAAAGAATATTTAAATATAAATGTGCATAACATTATTAACAAATTTACTCTATTAAAATATGTGTCTTGGGTACTGGGTGGTTCAGTTGGTTAGGCATCTGCCTTCAGCTCAGGTCATGATCCCAGGTTCATGGGATAGAGTCCCACATTGGGCTCCTTGCTCAGCAGGGAGCCTGCTTCTCCCTCTGCCCCTCTCTCCTCTCATGCTCTCTCTCTCTCTCATTCTCTCTCTCTAAAATAAATAAATAAAATCTTTTAAAAAATGTGTGTCGTAAGACTACAAAAATGACCTGTTTGGGAAAAAAATCGATTACCTGCCTCATTTTAAGGACAAAACCAATTCAGATGGATCGTTGATCTAAATATGAAATATAACACAACAAAGATTCTGGAAAAAAATATGAAAATTTTTTCATATACTTGAGAGATGGAAAGATTTCTTAACAGTACATAAAAACCACTATCTGAGAAGAAAAAAAATTTGAGGAAATTGGACTATACTGAAACCAAAAACTTTGTTTATCAAAAGATACCATTATGAGCCTGGATAGGCAACAGACAGAATGGGGAAAAATACTTGCAATTTACTTATTTTATAAGGAATATGAATAGAGAATACTGATAGAAACTTAATAAGAAAAGCTGAGCCCCCTAATAGAAAAATGGGCAGGAGTCAACAGGGATATCACAAGAGAGGATATCCAAATGGCCAAAATACTTAGGAAAAAATATTCAACCTATTAATCCACAGGAAAATGCAGATTAACACCAGTGAGATATCACTATACATACATCAGGATAGATTTGCCAAATTCAGCAAAGAAAAATACAGATTTCCTAGATATATCTGAATTTCAGATAATGAATAATCTTTTAGTGTAAATATGTTCCAAATATTTCAAATAAATGGAAGTTCTGTATTTTATCTGGCAACACTAAACAGGAAGGCTAAAATGAAAATGATTAGCAATATCAAGCATTTCTGGTAATGTGGAACAACAGGAATTTTTTTTTTAAGATTTTATTTATTTATTTATTTATTTGAGAAAGACAAAGTGGGAGAGAGAGAGTGAGACTAGGAACAGGGGAGGGGGGCAAAGGGAGAGGAAGAAGCAGGTTCTCCGTGGAGCAGGGAATCCAATGTGGGGCTTGATCCAGGAATAATGACCTGAGCTGAAGGCATATGCCCGATGACTGAGCCACCCAGACACACCTGCAAATGGAATTTTCAAGCACTGCAGTGTGGAGCAGCAATCAGTACAAAACCACTTTAGGAGAGCTTTCCAGGACTATTAATAAAAGTCAAACGCAGTAAATCTTGGGACTCAGCAACTCCTCTCTAAAGAATATACCAAAAGACAAGTACACCCACAGCACTCTTGGTATTAAAACTATAAAAAAAAAAAAGCAAAACAAAACCAATATCTCTTAATAATGTTACAAATAAACTAGTGTATATTCATACAATGAAATATTAAAAAAACAATAAGAATAAACTATTGCTACAGTCAGCACATTGATAATATTCTAAAACAATGTTGAACGAAAAACGGGAAACACAAATTAGTCATTTTAGATGGTTCCATTTGTGTAAAGTTCAAGGACAAAGCAGAAATAATCACAGTGTTAGAAAACAACATGGGGGTGCACCTAGGTGACTCAGCTGGTTAAGCTTGGGACTCTTGATTTCAGCTCAGGTCATGATCTCAGGGTTGTGAAATCGAGCCCCGCCTGAGGCTCTGTGCTGGGCATGGAGCCTACTTAAGATTCTCTCTCCCTCTCTCTCTGCCACTGGTTCATGTGCACACACTCTCTCTCTAACAAGAAAAAAAAAAAAAAAAAAGGAAAGAAATCAACATAGTGGTTACCAGGAGGAAGGCAGTGACTGGGAAGAGGCACAAGTGGGAGCTCTGATAGCATTTCTTTCTTTCTTTTTTTTTTTTTTAAGATTTTATTTATTTATTTGACAGAGAGACATCACAAGTAGGCAGAGAGGCAGGCAGAGAGACGGGGGAAAGCAGGCTCCCTGCTGAGCAGAGAGCCCCATGCCGGGCTTGATCCCAGGACCCTGAGATCATGACCTGAGCCAAAGGCAGAGGCTTAACTCACTGAGCCACCCAGGCACCCCAGCATTTGTTTCTTGATTTGGATATTGGTTACTTGGGTTACTTGGGTATGTTTGTTTTGGAAGCCATCCTGTTGTATAGTCTTTTGATTTGCATACATTTCTTTGTGCAGGTTCTATGTCAGTAAAAAGTCTTCTCTAGAAAAAAACGAAATTATTCAAACCTTTAGTAATTCATTTTTAGTCATAAAAAAATTACTTGTGTTCCACATGACAACTGATTCCAACCAGTGAGTCATGAGGACACGTTCAAGGTGAGGTGCTGTCAATAGCGCGTCTTCCTGTGCTTGGGAGCAGTGGGTCTTGGCATTCGTCCTGTGTCACGGGGGAGGGGGTGTGTGTACAAAGATGGTTCCAACAAACACCGTCAGTAGCACGTTTCAGCCTTGTTGAAAACAACTCTTCTACGGGCTCAGTTCAGTGTACTGGAATCTGCGTCCTTCACTCTATTTTAAACACTCCCTCTCTGCTGTGCTCTAATTTGTGTCCTTTGTTCGTCTTTCTAGCAGTCGGCTGGGATTTGACTTTGCTTTCAAGTTTCAGTGTTTTCTCTTTGTATGCCTCACCTTCATGCTTTATGCTTTTAACAGTTAGGATGATCTGAATCAATATCCAAGTCCTCCTTCCATCCTGGGCCCTGGGATTCTATTCATCTAGGATGCAGATAAAATGAAAAGTGTTGTTGTATAAAGAAGGAGAATTAAAGAAGGAGAATTACTATCTAGTTATACAACTATGGGGTCCCTTTATCTTAGAACAGGAAAGCAAGAAGTGATCATTGTGACTCAACCAGTTATCATTATCACAAACTCTAATAATTAATAATAATAGTAATAATGAGAATAAAAAGGAGAAGGAGGAGGAAATGCCTTGTGCCATTGTTCCTTGTACATGGTCCTGGCCCCTTACTTAGTTGAAGACAGATTCCTAGTCTCCTATTGACTCTTCCTAAAACTCTCCAGATTTTATTATGTTTTAAATTAGAAACAACTCTTAGCTTTATATGTTCTCCATTACACTTTCCTGACCTCCTGTAAAGTTGAGTACAGATCCTTTGGAATATATGTTCCTCATGTAGTGGAAAGAACGATTTGGAGGCAGGCTTGGTTTTGTACCTGGCCCTCACCTTACTAGCTCTGTGAACTTTAGCAAGATTCTCTCAGAGCCTCCGTTTACTCTGATGTTAAGTATGATATTGATACTAAGAGCAAGAGTTATGGTTTGGGGGCGCCTGGGTGGCTTAGTGGGTTAAAGCCTCTGCCTTCGGCTCAGGTCATGATCTCAGGGTCCTGGGATCGAGCTCCACAAAGGCTCTCTGCTCAGCTGGGAGCCTGTCCCCCCCACCCCCGGCCCGCCTTCCTCTGCCTACTTATGATCTCTCTCTCTCTGTCAAGTAAATAAATAAAATCTTTTAAAAAAAGAGTTATGGTTTGATGAAATGAAGTATAAAGCACTTATCACATTGTTTAGAGGACAACGGAATTTAAAAAAAATTATTTATTTACATTAAAGAGAGAACACGTGCACAATCGGGAGAGGGGCAGAGGAAGAGGGACAGCAGACACTACCCCCCCACCACACCTGGTGCTGAGCATGGAGCCCACCCAGGGGCTCAATCCCAGGACCCTGAGATCATGACCTGAGCTGAAGGCCAAAGTCAGACACTTCACGGACTGAGCCATCCCAGCACCCCACAACAGATTTTTTTTTTAAAGTCTTAGTTCCTGCCCTTCATCCTTTCCCTTCCCTTCCTATACTTGTGCTCGTTGCTTAGCTGGTCTTTCCTAAATTAGTTGGTCCAAAGCACAAAAGTGTATTAATTGTGTGATTAAAACCACATCACATACATAGCTGCTCGAACATTCCTTTCCTACAGGAATGTCTTCAAATGATAATCTTAGAATATATTTATTGAACCTCATGCATGTAACATAAGCAAATTGCAACGGAATAAAGTGATGATAGGTGTTGTAGAAAGACAGGTCACCTGAAAGATGAGGACACGTTAGGGTGGGGAAGAGAAGGGAGAGCAACCCCAACCATGAGCAGGGTAATATCGAAAGGGTAAAGTAAGCCCCACTGTAGTGTGTTGTGTTGTGGGGAAGAGTGAGGTTCTGCCTACTCGAGGCCACTGCTGTGGGGAGACCCTGGGTGAAGCCACTGTCACCATGTGTGACCAGGAGACAAAAACCTTCAACTGAGGACTTGGGGGATAAGAAGGCAGGAGAATACATTAAACTCAAAGTCATTGGACAGGAGAGCAGTGATATTTGTTTCAAAGTGAAAATGAAGTGAAACCTATCTCAAGAAACTCAAAGAAGGGGCACTTGGGTGGCTCAGTCAGTTAAGTGTCTGCCTTCAGCTCAGGTCATGGTCTCAGGGTCCTGGGATCAAGTGCCATGTCAGGCTCTCTGCTTGATGGGGAGCCTGCTTCTCCCTCTCCCTCTGCCTGTGCTCCCCCTGCTTATGCTCACTCATGTGCTCTCTCTCTCTCTGTCATATAAATAAAAAAAAGAAGTAGAAACTCAAAGAATTGTGCTGTCAAAGACAGGGAGTTCCATTGAATTCACTTTGAAGGTCAGAGAATTGTTGATAATCACATTGCAAAACAACTGGGAATACAGGAAGAAGATGTGATCGAAGTTCACAGTGGGTCATTCAATGATTTAGATATTTTTTATTTTTTTACTTTACCCTCAATCCTCTTTTATTTTAAAAAATTTCTTTTTATAATGTGGTGTTCAAAATGGAATTGAAAACTGGAACCCCATCTCTTTAGAACGTCTGGAAAAAAAAAAAAAAGAAAAGAAAAGAACGTCTGGTAATTTGAATTCTAGTGCCTATTACTCAATATCATTTGTTTTCATTGTATTGATTTTGGGTGCTCAAACTTCAGTCCTCTTCATATCGCCCTCTTCTTTTTATCTATTTTAAAAATTTTTATTATTATTTTTTTAAAGATTTTATTTATTTATTTATTTGACAGAGAGAAAGCACAAGTAGGCTGAGCTACAGGCAGGGTGCAAGGGAAAAGCAGGCTCTCCACTGAGCAGGGACCCTGATGTGGGGCTTGATCCCAGGACCCTGGGATCATGCTCTAACCCTAAGGCAGCCGCTTAACGGACTGAGCCGCCCAAGCACTCCTCCCTCTTCTTTTCCTGGACCGTGCATTTTCAGGCTTCTGATAAATAAGATCAACCAATGTGAGTGTTCATGATGACTTTCCCATTGGCCCCGAAGTTCTAGCATGTAATTGCTTCACTCCTGGACTTTGACTTCCAGAGGGAGATGGAAGTTTTTCAGAGAACTGAACCATGGAAAAATGACCTTTCCTTAACTTGAAGCTACTTTTAAAATTTGAGGGTCTGGACCAAAAGAAGAGAAATATTAGGCTGGAGTCAGGATGACAGCGATGGTGAGAGTAATGACTAACTCCAAAGATAGCTTCACTGAAGGGAAACCATTTTAAGATAAAAGAAAAGTCTTATCAGAAGATCCCAGAAAAGTTCTAATTTTCATTAGCTTAATAAAGTGATTCATGCAGAAGTGTGTACAACAACAAAGAAGGTAAAACAGCACATTCCTTTTTAAATCTTCTTGTGAATCTTTCTAATACAGTATCGAACAAAATTCCTAAACTATAATTTCGCTTTCCCCAAATATTCTCCTGTTGCTCCCTCTTCATGACAAATGCAAAGGCTAGAGATATGTAATAAATACTTCTTTGTTGAATGAGTTGCATAAATGAATGCAATAATGACCAGTACAATGTATAAAGGGTACAGATTTTGGTACAAGAAAAAAGAATCCTAAATCCATGATTCACTATTCACTAGCCTTGTGTTATTAGAAAATTTAATTCATATATGTTGCCCAAGATTCACTTACCTAATGGAGAGAATAATATCTGTTTTGTGTTGTAAGGGCCTATTTAGCCAGAGCGATGCCATTCGGTTAAATAATGACTTTGTTGTTTATACAGTAAAACTTAAACTGTCCCTGCCCCACCCTTTCCCCAGGGGACTTACTTAAAACAAGTCCCGGAAACCAGTCCCAGGTAACAAAGCCCAAATACAAGGGTGGGTCAGGCCAGGTGGAGGCAGTCAATCAGTGGGGGCGCATACTGTCTCCTAGCTACCAAGGAATATGGGCCTCGCCCTTTGGGTACCTTTTGGGCGCCCATTCTGACCAAGGTGATAGGCTAGTTCAAATATCTACTATAGGGTAAATTGTAATTCAATTGGTCACTTATGTGTGACCTAGCAGGACTGTGCAGCTCTCTCAGTGTTACAATCTCATTGGCCACCTGTGCATGGCCAGGCCCAACCACATGGCCTTTGCCCTTAAAAGGTAGTCTGTAAGGCAGAGGGTCGTCGCCTCTTTGCAAGAGACATCCCTGGCCGGTCAGTTTGATTCTTGATGCTTGGCTCAAAATAAAGTTTTGCTTGACCTTCGCTTTGTATCAGTCTCGCTCCTTTGGCCTTGGACCCAACAGTATGATGATGGAGAGTATTAAAATGATGTTTATAAGGTTCGTGGCACATTACTCAATAATGTGTATCACTAATCTTACCACCACTGTTACCAGCACTTCCATTATGTGTCTTGCCCATTTCACGTCTCCGTGTAAAATACAGATCCTTTCTTCTATTCAAAGACATCAGAGTCCCCCTGGCTTGAACTCCAGCATGATATTAGATTGTTCTTCCGAGATATATGCTCCCTCACTGCCTTCAAGGGTCCTGCTTTGCTGGCTTTTCCAAGATGAGAGCCCTTGGAATCACGGCTGCCCTCCTTCTAAGTCTCCAGGAGCTACATGATCACCCCCGTTTTCTTCTCCTGAGAACTGGAAAAAAAAAAAAAGAAAGAAAGAAACAAACAAACAAACAAAAAGCCCAAAAACTTTAGTTCTTCTGTATTCAACAGTTGTACCCATGGCTTAATGAATTTTACTGAATTTAAATAATCCACATACTCTTTCAACTCCAGATGAAAATCAGATACACTGATCTATTCACTCATCCAACCGAAAATTTCCCTGGGCTATTTAAATCATTTGTATATGTGGTTCATTTTGTGTGAACAGGTTATAGCTTGTTTCTGTAACTTAGCTTTGTTTATGGCTAAGCCTCGCCTCCCATCACATTTTTACAGGTATAAATTCGATAATAGCTGTGATATTATAAACAAATATTTCTGAAAGCAAAAAGCTACATTTTCTTAAAATATGTCGCCCTGATGACATTTCCTGTTGTGTTTGACACAAAAAAGTTTCTGAGATCAACTCATAATTTGTAGTAGAAGTTTCTTTTCCCTTTAAAATAATCATTTCCATGACTTTTAAACGTTTTGTTGATAATGCTTAGGTAACCAGTTTGTGACATCAGCAGGATGGGAAGAGGCACGACCATAAAGGAACCTTGTTTCTTCTTCCTAAATGCTCCTTTTGACGTCATCTCTCAGATTGTTCACTTCTATTCTTGAATGGAAATTACACAGTTTTCCCAGCAACACTCAGGAACTAACGAATGGTGTCATTTTTCACTGAGCAGAAAGTGTAATCCAATGCAGTATATGATTGTCAATCTCTTATCAGATTTAAACCTTCTCTTCTTGCCCAGCTCAGTCCTGCCTCAGGAAAACCTGTAGCAGGAAGGAAGGTGCTGTTAATCTGTGCACTTGTCCTACCCCTCGGTCCTCTCCCTCTTCCCTCCTTTCCCCACTCCCCCCCTTCCTTTCTTGGTCTGTCTCTTTTCCTATTTCCCCTGCATTCACCAAGCCACCTGGGCTCAAAGTTTGGGTTATCAGGAGGTTAAAGGGCATTCTACTGGACTGGTGCAGTTATAATCTTGTATTGGAGTCCCTGGGCATGGCAGATTCCAAATGCTGATTATGTTGCCCCTGGGCAATCCGTGGTGGGTTCTTTGAAGTTCACCTATTGGAAGCCCCATCCCTAGATTCCTGAGGGGGTCATATATCTCAGCTGGCCCCTTTTGATGCTTCCCTCAGCCCCTGGCTTCTGACAGCCACTCCACACTAACTCCATCTGTTGGGTCACTTAATTCTACACAGTGCTCTTATATAACTCCTTTTCAGGGTGACATAGGTTCAGTTTCTTTAAATATAGCTCTCATCTGGTTTATGGAAAACAGGACTTAGGGCTCTGGAAGAGCCGACCATGCTCCAAGACGCCCCCTCTTAGCTCGTTGCCACAGATGGCTCAGTAAGCCTCTTCCCTCTAGCAGGAGTTGGGTACCAGACACTATGTCTGTCGGTTCCCCCAAGGTCACCAGATCCTCCCCAATTCATCCTTCTCACTTAGCGCTTTGGGGCTGAGGGTGGGAAGAGGAGCAGCTATGAGGTGATCTCATGCTGTAAACACTTTCTCTCAAGAAATCCATGCTCTGCTGTCTCAATTCTCAAGCCTCTTTTTATATATACTTGAGATAACAGTAACAATGTATTAGGGGTCATGGGACTTTTTTTTTTTAGATATCCTTTTTTTTTTTTTTTAAAGATTTTATACATTTATTTGAGAGAGAGAGAACACAAGCAGGGGGAAAGGCAGAGGGAGAAGCAGACTCCCCTGATGAACAAGGAGCCCAACATGGGGCTCAGTCCCAGGACCCTGGGATCATGACCTGAGCCAAAGGCAGATGCTTAACCGACTGAGACACCCAAGCGTTCCTTTTTTAGATATCATATTAGTAAGTTCCATATAAACGATAGAACTTCTCTTTAGACTGTGTGGCTCTTTGAAATCCTTGATTTTCTGTTGTGGAGACTCAACTGAGATTAAGACAAGAAAAATAAGGGCGCCTGGGTGACTCAGTCGGTTAAGCATCTGCCTTGGACTCAGGTCGTGATCCCGGGGTCCTGGGATACAGTCCCACATCTGGCTCCCTGCTCAGCAGAGGAGCCTGCTTCTCCCTCTCCCACTGCCCCTCCCCCTTTCTCCTGTGTGCTCTCTTTCTCTCTCTCAAATAAATAAATAAAATCTTAATAAAAGAGGCAAGAAAAATATGTTGTACACATATAACAAAATTGTATGCCATGCATGGCAGAAAGTTCTTATGAAAAATTTCTGATAGGTAAAACATTAATCATAATATAGTCAAAATTTAATAAGAGTATAGTTTGAACATTTGAGCTTCTGAAAAAAATATATATAATTTACTTTTTAGATTCCACCAGCAAATTATGAGTACTAATATTAGCTAACCCTACTAGATTGAGCATTGCTCTTTTAGTTTCAATACTTTCACACATGAAAATGGTATTTTATTAGTAGTACTTTTATTTCTCTGGTAATCATGCCTTTTAAGTGGCATCCATTTACAGCACATAAAAAACTGAGTCATTGGGAATGCTCAGTCTGAAACTGCCTTAGTCAAAATGAAGTATTTAATAAGAATATTTTTCTAATCTTTTTTTTTTTTCCCTAAACAATTTTATTGACCCTTGGGGTGGATTGGTAACTCTGGAAATCTGGGTCCAAATTATGTCACATTTGGCTTATGTTCTAAAACTCTGGGCCTTGACTTTTTCTGTATTCTGTGTGCAAGGGAGCACTAAACTCCCTTCTCAATTCAGTTCTGGCCCCAGTGTGAGCACAGCCTGTATCAGTTCCATGCCAGGTCCAACTCTTTCCATTCTGTGAGTGTCACTGTAGTGAGTCCCCTCATCCTGGTGGCCCCAAGGCTTCCTCTCGCCCAGCAGCTACGATTCATTTGCAGCTTCTCCCACACTTACAGAAAACCAGCTCCATCACCTCCTACCTCAGCGCTGGGCACCAACCATTTAGAAGGCCACTCCGTAGACAACGAGGAATCGGGCCCAAGGCATCGCCCTCAGTTGATCACCCCATGGAAAAGGTGAACAAATGTGCCACTAGAGCTTCTTTAGCATTGTACCCTACCTGGCCTAAATATTTTAGCTTTAATTTACTGTATTTTGGTAACCACATTTCTTGGGTCAGACACTTGCCATCCTGGGAAGGAATTTCAAGTCACAGAGCATTGAGAAGCAGGTTAAAATGCCTTTTTATTCTGGCATTTGGTATAAAACTGTCAATTGATCCCCAAGTTCCTCTTCCTCAGAAGTTTCATCTTTGTAGGACTCCTCCTCCAAGTTTCTAAGTTTTAATAATCTCAACCTTTCTTCTTTGTTTCCACAGCCTAAGGATATTAGCTGCTGCCTGCCATTGTACCTTTGTGGTACCTTCCAATTCTCTTTTTACCCTTTTGTTAACTAGTTAACAACTTTCTATCTAGTTAGCCATTCTGTGTTTAAATTATTTTTCCTTTAAATAACTGGTAAGATTGTCTTTGGCCTGGACTCTGACTGAGACATTCAGAAAAAAGACAGTAGCAAAAATATGGACATATTATCTTGGTTGAAAATAAAGAAACAGGGATGCCTGGGAGGTTCAGTGGGTTAAGCTTTTGCCTTCAGTTCAGGTCTTGATCCCAGGGTCCTGTCATGAAACACCTTGTCTGGTTCCCTGCTCAGTAGGGAACCCGCTTCTCCCTCTGCCTGCTGCTCCTCCTGCTTGTGCTCTCTCTCTCTCTGACAAATAAATAAATAAAATCTTTAAAAGATAAAATAAAGAAAAATCCAGATAGTTGACATTTACCATGTATAAGAATATTTTGAGTTAGATTTGGATTTCATAGTATGAGACATATAAAATATTATAGAATAACATCTTATAAAGTTGAGAAGATGAAGATGGCATAAGTAAGAATTATGGTTTTTGATAGGTGCTATGACTGAAGAGTCTCCTCCCCAAATTCACATATTAAGGCCTTAATCCCTAGTATGATGGCATTTGGAGATGGGGCTTTGGGAAGTAGTTAGGTTTAGATGAGGTCACAAGGGTGGCTCAATGAGATTAGTGACTTTTTTTTTTAAGTAAGCTTCTTGACCAACATGGGGTTTGAACTCATAATCCTAAAATTGAGAGCCACGTGCTTTACCACTGAGTCAGCCATGTGCCAGAGATTAGCGCCTTTTTAAGAAGAGATACCAAAGCATTTCCTGTTTCTCCCTGACACTTGAGGACACATTGAAAAGGCAGCTGTCTGTAAACCAAGAAGAGAGCTCTCACCAGAAACCAACCATGCTTTACTCGACCTTGAACTTCCCAGCTTCTAGAACTCTGAGAGAATAAATATTGATGGTACCTCGCCCATCGTATTTTGTTAAGGCTGCCTAAACAGTCTGTTACAAGTCTGTTCTCATCCCATGCAATAGTTTCTATTCCATTTGAAGTAACGGTTGACTTATTTCACTCAGCATAATACCCTCTAGTTCCATCCATGTCAGAGAAAGACAATTATCATATGATCTCCCTGATATGAAGAATTTGAGAGGCTGGGTGGGGGGTTTGGGGGGTAGGGAAGGAAAAAATGAAACAAGATGGGATTGGGAGGGAGACAAACCATAAGAGACCCTTAATCTCACAAAACAAACTGAGGGTTGTTGGGGGGTGAGGTGGTAGGGATAGGGTGAATGGGTAATGGACATTGGGGAGGGTATGTGCTATGGTGAATGCTGTGATTTGTGTTAGCCTGATGATTCACAGACCTGTACCCTGGGGCAAATAATACATTATATGTTAAAAAAATAATTAAGAAAAAAGAAAATCATAAGGAAGAGAAAAAAAAAGTGTGATGGTTGGCGAATTAAGTAATGAATGAAAACATTTTTAAGGAGAAATCCAAAGGAGAAGAAATGTTTGCCATGCTCATTGGATAAGAGAAATTCTGTGGTCTGGAATGCCAAAAACCGAAGTGATTCTTATGACTCATTAATTTAAAACACCATGTTATCTCATTCACATATAAAACCATTAACCTTGATATAGTCTTCCAGGGTAGTGTGAAACTTTCCCAGATCATCTTACTTTCTCATCTGAACCACTTCAGTGACCAAGATGCTATAAGAACTTATTGAAAAACAAATGGAAAAGGTGAACAAATGTGCCACTAGATCTTCTTTAGCATTGTACCCTACATGGCCTAAATATTTTAGCCTTAATTTACTGTATTTTTTGGTACCCACATTTCTTGGGTCATTCACTTGCCATCCTGGGAAGGAATTTTAAGTCACAGAGCATTGAGAGGCAGGTTAAAATGCCTTTTATTCTGGCAGTTGGTATAAAACACTATCCCATTAAGGAGATATCAGGAAATAGAGCACTCTGAAAGCCAAAAGAAGTACTTCTAGAGTTACTATTATCCAGAAACTTTATTATCGACTCAACAAAACAGGAATAAGGTTTCCAAACCCCTGAAAATCCCCTGGGAGGAGAAACATGACAAAGCAGGTCTTGATGTAAGAACAGGAACTAGTACAGGATAAAATGCTTGATTAAAGGAAAATAACATGTAAATGAGAGATACACCATAACAAATGAGCAAACACTTATGAGTACACATTTAGATTTGTGACATATCCAGCTACTGAAAAAGAGCTGATGTAGCATGAGGTCTTCCGAGAAGTCTTTGGTTTTGCTATTGTTGGTTTGGAGAGACAGCAGAGCAAAGAGAATGTGACTTTGCAGTTGTGATTATCTCACTTGGATTTTAATTTTTATATTTAAATCCGTGTTCAGGGTCAAAATAAGGTGTAGTCTGTAATACTATAATTTTTTTCCTTACATCTGAGCTAAATCAGGTAGTTTCCTACTTTTTTTCATTTCTAAGAGAGCTCCATCTAGAGCTATTAATTCACAAATATGGAGATGGAGAAATACAGAAATAATAAAATGCAGAAATGACAAAGCTATTTCTATAGTAACACCATTGCTTCACAAGATCTTAAAATTATTTTTGGAATTTTATAAGACAATCTTTTCCTTATTAAATCATTCTCAGTTCTCCCTGATCTGTGATCTTGTCAGTTGGAACTTGGCACACGTGATATAAATTTTTCCATAGCTATTGTATAGCAGTTGTTTGGCAGGGTGAATTATTAATAATTTTATTTTAAATGACTAGCAGATTCAAAAGTATGGATATTACCTGTTCCTTAGTACCACACACAAAAATAAGGGGCCCTATTCTACTTAAGATTTAGATTGTGCCTAGCATCTTCCATGACTGGACAATGTGTCACTCTGCCAAAACTAGATTGAGGGAAAGAGCAATCCTAGGGTCAAAAGAGAATGCATAACAAAAAAGGATCTGAGCCTTCTTTGTACATTTGCATGTTCCAGTTGCTAAATGGTCAATAATTCTAAAGAGTTGGTTTCCAGATGGAAATTATCAAGAAATTACCCAGGTTTTAGAGATCCTTAGGATCACAGTAGCCTGAAGTAGGAGGGCAGGATTACCTAAATCATGGAATGTATGAATAAATACAAGAATATAAATGTCAGGCCTGACCACCAGTTGCTTATCTGAAGCAAGTAAGGAAAATACAGTCTACTTATTGAAAACTTTTGTGACTTACTATTCCTCTTAAACAATATTAACTGTTATTTATTATATATATGTATATACACATTGATGTATATGTGTATATATATATGTATGTATGTGGTGCTTCTCCTTATTTCTTTATTTGCTTATTTATAGTAAAATAACACAAAAGGATGCTTAAAATTGAGGAAAAAGTCACCTGCAATTCCAGAAAGTAACCTATTATTATTTTGTTTATTTCATTCAGGTTACTTTTATATATATATATATATAAATATGGTACATATAGTACATAATTTTAATCTTAGTGAAATACTTTTTTAAATTTTAATATCAAAATTTATTGAATGAAATTTGTTGAATAAAATACCATGTGAATATAACATATCCCATAATGAAATATTTTGCATACTCTAACTTAAACAGGTTGTTAGAAAACAAGTCTTCACCTGGGTGGCTCAGTCATTGTCTGCCTTCGGCTCAGGTCATGATCCCAGGGTCCTGGAATGGAGCTCCACATCGGTCTCCTTGCTCAGCGTGAAGCCTGATTCTTCCTTTCACGCTCCCCCTGCTTGTGTTCCCTCTCTCACTGTGTCTCTCTCTGTCAAATAAATAAATACAATCTTAAAAAAAGAAAACAAGTCTTATTTTTTTTTTATCAGAAACAATGATTCTATGAATACCTTTATTCACACACCTGTTGGGTTTGCAGTTTTTAAGTCCTACCAAACACAGCAAAGATAAAAGCCTATAATGAGAGTCAAGTCTATAGCTTGAAACTCATTAATACAGTAATGGTTAGCCACGGTAAATTAGCCAGACTTGCTAATGTATTCTTAATTGGTTAAGTTGGTGTTTGGTTTTTTTTTAATATGACCTTCAGAAAATTATAAGAAAAGAGCAGGAGTCACTTTAGGGTGGTTCTACTTCCCGACTTCAATTTTTGATTCTAGATGGTTTCTCCTTTGCCTAATTGGAGACCCCTGAATAAATATGGTGACTGACCATTGTAGAAAATGAAACTGGGCAGCGGTAAGCTCCGAAATAAATGGACTTTTGAGGCAGGTTATTAGTGGGGTCATTGGATGAGCTCAATGTGAATGGGAAAGGAAAACATAAACCAACAAAAATCAAGAAATCCAGTGAAGATAGTGAGGGCCTGAGGTAAGAAAAACAAATTCTATGAAGTTTTTCTTCAGAGGCTCTTCAGTTTCATGACTAAAATGCTGCAAAAGGAAGTCAAAGGAAAAAAGAAGACCTTGGTTACATTTTAGAATCTCCAACTGCCGTTCAAGTATTCAGTGAGTGAGTGAGGAGAGGAGGTATATTTTGTCTGAGTGTAAGAAAAATCAATTTTGATTCACTTGGGACTATTTAAAACAGACATTTGGCTACTTTGCAGTGACCTGGGACCAACACAATCTGTTTTTGCCAGTTTATCATTAGCTCAATTTGAAGCAAGCTGCCAAAATATTACTTTAATGGATTTTTATTGGTCAGTTTCACTCCAGGTTAAATACAGACATATAAATTCATTTAACCTCAATTTGTTCTTATTTATAGTATACATATGGCCCACATAAATTTTTAAAAATCTTCCAGGCCCTGAACATATTTTTAAGATAAGTTGAACTTGTTGACTAACTTTTTCCAAGAAGGGTTACCATGGATTTTTGAAAATAAACTTAAATGTGCCCACAAAAATAGGACATTATTAAGATACTCTTCCTGATCCTCTCTTGACTCTTTCCAAAACAAAAATTGAAACTTAGCTTGACCTCTTGTACCATGGTGTTTACTATGTATCCCAAAACTAAATTATATTATCACAAATAAAACATTCAATAAAACAGCTGCCATGGAAAACTGATTTTGAATGGGGCATTCCAGAGTTTAGCTGTATCTTTAGCATCAGCATCAGATAAAGCTTAAGCTATTATAGGGTGTTTGGTGCTCTGATGGGCAATTTTTATGTTTCTCCTCCATTCCCCTCCACCCTCCCCTCCTTCTCCATTACTTCCTCCTCCTCATTCATCTTTTACAGTTTTTATTCTGATTAAGTTGGTATTATTTAATATAATACTAAGTAATATCATTTGTTACCTAAATGGAGCTTTGACTAGAATTGAGGAAAATCTAACAGGAATCTTTTTATTCAACTGATGGTGTAGAAAGGGCAATTTAAGCTAACTCAATGGACTCTTACAAATGTTGACTCATACAAGAAGCCCCTTGACTGTTATGCATTTTGAGTTGGTTTTAATTTGTTCCCCCATCTCTCCTGTGACTGCAAGGGGCAAATTGCCATTATGCCACTTGAAACCTCTTTGTCCAGGCTCTGGCACTTGAGGAGCTTGCAGGTGTAGACTGGGTTATCCAGGCTTTTGGGGTGCCCTCAGAAGTGGACTGCGGTCTCCAGGTACTTGGGATGCTCACAGGAGGGGACGGTTCAGTGACTGGGACGCTCATCCTTCATGCTGTTTTACTGATGGCAAGTCAAAAGCCAGGATGGGGTCATTCACTGAAGTAGGGTTACATGCTTTTGGTTTTTTCTTCCTTCAGTGATGGGATAAAATTATAGCAAGACAGTGGGAAAGGCATTGACAGGGGATATATTTTAAATTTGTTGTATCTTCCCAGATATAATCAGGTCACCATCTCAGACATTGGATAATGTTACTATAGACACTTATCTAACCTATAAGTATCAGATTTTGATGGTAACAGGATCTGTTGTAAGTAGCTAACAATTATGCAACAACATTTATTGCGTGTCAAACAGTATCAAAAAAGTACATCACCTGAGCCTTGGTGTGGTGCATTATTACCCCACTTTGTAGATGAGACGTCTGAAGTTCAGATTAAAGAAGTTTAAGTAACTTGCTCAAGGACACAGAAGATAAAGATCAGGGTGGAGATGCCACCCCAAGCTGCGAGGCTCTATCCTAATATGCTGTGATGAACCTTGGTAATCTGTCTCTCTGTCACAAACAGAATTTTTTTTTAATTTTATTTATTTATTTTTTTAAGATTTTATTTATTTATTTGACAGAGGGTAGAGTGAGAGCACAAGCATGGGGAGTGGTATGGAGAGGGAAAAGCAGATTCCCTGCACAGCAGGAAGGCCAGTGTGGGACTCGATCCCAGCACCACGGGATCATGACCCAAGTGCAAGGCAGTCGCTTAACCAACTGAGCCATAGACAGAAATTTTAAAATAACCTTGATTTTTCTATTTGTGGTTTTTAAGAATATAACACTCAAGACTTTATTTATAAGGACTGGTTCAATCTCTTAAGCAGAAAGCATGATGTATCTGAGAATGTCTGAGAGCGGTACATTCCTCAAGAAATTATTATGCCTGAGGTAACCTAAGGAGCTATAGTTAAGAAGAGCAAATGAAGAGACAAATGTGGTATCTGATCTGTGATCCCGCCCTATCGTCAAAGGAACATCTTCCCTGGTTCTTAGTTGAATGGTGACTAATTAACAGCAATTGCTAAATGTCATACATCCTGCTAAATGCTTCGATTGTAAGGTATCATTTAATCAGTATTTTTTGCAATTTATAGATGAGACAGCAGAGGTGCAGGGAATTATGCAATTCACCAACTCTCACACAGCTAACAGGTGGCAAAGTATTATCTATAAGGGTTAAATATAGGGTACATAAAGTTCCTGACACATAGTAGGCAAATAATAAATGTTATCTGTTATTACTGTAAATCGTAACATTTTACAAGTTCTAGTCTCCTTGTCAAAGCAAAACAGAGCCAAATATATTATGAAAATTAATAAAGGGAAACCTCACCAAAGTAGAGTGGGGAGGCTAGAAAGGGGAACCCTACCACTCAACATCAATTACAGGAAGAACTGTCAATTATAGGCTCCAACAGAGATGTCAGCTACAATTCCCAAAAGAAGAATCCTCAACAGGAAATAATCATCAATTATAAGTACCCAAAGAAAAAGATGTACATTGCATTCCCTACATGAAATTGACAACCCCTGCAACTCAGCCATGGAGAAACCATCATCACCCTAAACTCTTCAGTGGACTTTCCTTCAAAACAAACCCTCATCCTTCTTCTCTATGAAATCACAGTCCTCTTCTTTGTTTGTTGGATCTGAACCCCTGGCTGGCTGAGTCTGGAGCTTCTGGTACAAAGTGGTGGTACCAAACTTTTCCAAGATAAATCTGGCACAAGAAAGACTGAATGTAATGGATGTCAATAACCCCAGAAGAGCGATATTTCTCACAAGAATGCTGGTAACATTGGCAAGCAAGCCGTCACCCATATGTGGCTTTGTGGTAGCAAACGCCAGAATGTTGGAGGGAGGAGGAGTACATGTATGACACTCTCCTGGAGACTCCCCATCAAATGTGGGAGGATTTCGACTGAAATCTCATAGTAAATGGCTACAAATACTTAGTCAAATTTCAGTATTAATGTTACTGTGGCCCATTTGTATCTATATGCTTGAGTAGTCTAAGGACATTTGAGTTCTTAGAGACCCTTTTATAATATAAATTAGCAGAAATATGTTGCGCTCAGATTAAATGAATATCCAAGCACAGTAACAATCCCTAGGGTATATGAAACTTGTATCATTAGAGAAATAAATCATTTTAAATTTAGAAATGATCTTTAAAGTCCATCTCTTTACATATAGAGTGTGGAATACTGAAGTCCTCCATTTTTTGACATGATACTCCTTTCTTCATTAGAAAACTGCAAACACTCCTGACCAGTTGGAAAGGCAATTCCACTTATCTTTGAGTGACTCCCCACTTCTCCCCAGATTTCCTAGTTAAGTGTACTTGGCTACCCCTCTTTGTCCATCTTCATCATTTCCTGGGACTGTGACCTTCCCTTGATCTGGGCCAACTTCTCAAGACTCCTCTTTTAAGACTTACGTCTGTGATAATGTATCTAAAGCATTTAGTGCCATGCCTCTGCCACTGTCTGGCCCAATTCCAGACTTTCTATGTAACAGAGGCCGAGAGCAGCAATCTTGTTTGAAGGCAGGGACCAGGTGGTTAATCTTGGTACGATGTTTGCCTAGAAAGCACATTGCTTTTATGTTCTGTTGATTGGAGGTGGCTTTGGGAAGGCTGTTGGAGAGTGTCAAGGGACTAAAGGCCATGACAATTCTTACCCAAATTAGTGAGAGCAGCAAATATTTCAAAGTTTGTTGAAACTTATCTGATCCGTTTATCGTGATACAGGAGATTTAAATTTAAAAATTTCACAGGTAGCATGAAAGGAATGATAGAAAATATACTGGTCAGCTTTCAGCTAATAGAATTTCACTGATTTTTTTTTTAATCTGAATAGAAGAGTGGAGCATGAACATGAGTGTCACTGTTACTTAATCTCTCATCTGTTGATACCAGTGGAGTACCCCTTAGGTACAGCAGGTTTCATATTTTAAGTACTGCGTTTACTCAGGTGACTTATGTGAACTGATGGCTATAATGGAGTTACAATGCAGATTTGCCATCTCAATATCCACCTTGTCCTTCCTTTATCGTGTAGCTTCAGTATGATTTGAGTTGTGTCATCCTCTCCCCAACTCTAGAGGTGAGCCCTCGTTGTTCTGAGGCAATCAGAACAATCCCTTATCCCTTAGCCACAGTTTGTTTTTGGATGGCTAAGGAATCCAGGCAGAAATCAGTCCACACATGGCCCCAGGGGACTGGATCAGAAGCAAGCATGTCACAAGAAGAAACCAGTTGGAATGGAACTCAGACATTCTTTTTGATGCCTGTGAGAAGAATTGCCTTCTTTCACCCCGCATGTGAACAAGGTGGAAGGGACCCAGGAGTGCTTGAATCTTCCACGTAGCAGGGGAGGCTGAGGATAAAGCTGGCACGTGGAGGACAGAACCTAGAGAATCAATCACAAACAAGCAGGGTGTGAATCCTGACCAAATCGAGCCTGAAGTTTATCCTTCTGGGCTTTCAGCTGCATGAATTAATAAATAACCTGAGTTGACTAGACCTGATATTTTTCTATTATGTTCATCGAAAAACATAATAACTATTCCATGAGCATACAGCCAATGCCATTTTAGTGTGCTTTCAGAAGAATAATATGCTATCTTATCTTGGGTGAAGAAGTTTGGGATTTGTTTTCAAGAATTTACATATATCGCTTCGTTAATATTTATAATGGTTGGTGCAGCAGGAGTACATAGTTTTATGATTATCTTTGCTTCAAAAGGAGATTGTGATACAGAGAAATTGAGCATTTTGTTGCAATCCACTCCCTAATTATGTAAAGTTATATTAGAGAAGAGGATGTGCAGGAAAACAGAGGGGGAAAGTTGAATAACACACAGTCATTTAAATGGGGGGGGAATCATAAATGGAAAAAAACATTTTATTTCACTTCTCTTGTTACCAAGTTAAAGAAAAAACATATGGGTTAGATTTCATAGAGAGAAAACATTTATGTCTTTAGTCTCATTTCAGTACTTCAAACTCCACAGTAATTAAACTCTTTCAAAGCTTAGTACACTGATGTGAGAAGGAGCATACAGGCCTAGCCAAAAGCTGGATGCAAAGGGGGATTACCAGTAAGATGGTAAGATGATGAACTCATTAATATCTTCTTTACTATTCCCATTTTGGGGATTTGTCAAGTTCCCATATCATTAGGAATAAGAATGAAGAGTCCTTTTTTTTTTTTTGGTAATCCATTAACTAACTATGAGCTGGTTAAAGGAATCCTGGCAGACAGTGGCATTCCTCCCCAGTCTGGGAGAATAATCCAGGGTCATTCTCCATCATGAACAGGATAAGCCCGGATCAAGGGCTGTGGCTAACACCATGTCAGCTTCCAGTTTTTAGTTTCAGCACTGACTGGAGCCACAGAGCTATGCTGTAAGCCTGGGTGAGTCATGGTTCTTTAGCAGATAGTCATTTCATTGCTGGAACCTTCCATCTTGCAAATGTCAAAATTAGAGTGCACAAAGGTCCCAAGAGTTAAAGGAATGAGCTCCCAATTAAAGCTCAGCATTTATCTGGATTAACAAGAGAGGAAGTATTCTACAGAGTACTAACATGCTTTCATCTGATAAAGCATGGGCAGTTTGAGATAAGCAGACACGTGGCATTCTCAGTCTTTTTCTTAGTTGCAAAATGTTGAGCCTTGGTTTGTGGTCAATGTCTAGATTGCTCCCTTGCTGCCTAAGTTTGCCACGGTAAATTATTTTCTCATTTATATTAAGTGGCATTATATTTTTTGGAAGGCTGTTCAGATTTCTTTCATAAGAAAAATTGTGTTACTTAAGACAATTTCCTCACTCTAGTGCCTCTAAAATGGAAGTACTGATTTTTAAATGACATTAAGACCTTTTATGTTTGGCCATATGTAATTTTTTTTTAAGATTTTATTTATTTATTTGTCAGAGAGAGAGAGAGCACACAAGTAGGGGGAACAGCAGAGAGAGGGAGACGCAGGCTCCCACTGAGCAGAAAACCTGATGTGGGACTCAATCCCAGAACCCTGGGATCATGACCTGAGCTGAAGGCAGATGGTTAACCGACTGAGCCACCCCAGTGTCCCTGGCCATATGTAATTTTGAATCATCATATTAATACTGATTACGAATAACTTCCAGATTGATTAAGTTATCTACTACTATATTCAATGACATTTGTTCTCTGTATACCTTAAGCCTCTGAAAGAGACTGGCATTTATGTATAAAAGTTTGTAATAAAATGCCTGTATTATTCTCTAAATAATACAGACACTATTTTTTTAAAATTTATATATTTATTTGAGGGGCTGAAAGGGGTGTAGGGAAGAGGTCGAGAGAATCCAAGCATAGAGCCAACTCAGGGGTCTGTCTCATGACCCTGAGATCACAACCTGAGGGGAAACAAAGAGTAGGGCACTTGACTTTACTACCCAGGCACCCCGCAGACACTGTAATTTTTGTCCCTGACCTTGACAAAAAAGATTTCATTACTTTATTGCTCAAGGGTTGTTAAAATATTCTCATTTCTGGTTTTCCTTAACACATTATTTTTTTAGTGTTTCATTTGGGCAGGAACAAAACTCTCACACTTTGAAAATACTTTCTTAAGGTCCCACCACATGAAAAGCTAGTCATGTGCATACTGTCAAATCAGATCTCATAAACTCACAAGGTCCATATCTTAGAGGGCTTTGTAAACCATCAGGAGCAATATGGAAAGCTCACAGTCTCTTCTAGACTTTTATGAAGATCTCCATATTTGTCTAAGTTGACTCATTGTCAGCAAATCAGAGAAAAAACAGCGGGTTGTACACACTCTACTGACAAAAGGGTTACTTACATCATTTTGATGTGGGTGGGGGGATTACCTTTTTTTTTTTTTTTCCAGTCTGTGTGTTGTGGCATAAAAGAGGGACACAGAAATAATCTAGTAAGAAGTCAGGCACTCTTGTGACTTATATTTGGCAGGTGAAGAGATTATAATTTTTCCTTCCTGTGTTTTCAGGCTTCACTCCATTTGTAGTATCTGGCTGTGTATACACACGCAGTTCCTTCACGGCAATGTCAAAATTGAGATTCTTTTCCCCGTGCCCTCACCAATTACATAAGAGAAGGAGACTGAAAATTTTGAAACTCACGCATAAAAATAGAAATCAAAAGGATATCAATTCTCATTTAACTCTAAAAAAATGTAAAACAGCAAAATAGTTTTACTTAAAAATAATTTTATCAATAAATCAAAGTATCCTAACTAAATTTTTATTTTCATCATCATTTATTCATGAATATTCACAAATGTTAATGCATAAATATGACAAAATTGTGAGCAAGCAATGCATGTTTCCTTCCCCTATAAAATTTTTAATGATTTTTTCTGTCTATATAATATTTTACCTAATTGATGAGCCATAATTTATTTGAACACTCCTGTGGAGTCAGACATGTAAGTTTTTGTAAGATTTTGCTCTAATGGATACTGTTAGGATTAGTAACTTCATTCATAAAGCTTTTGCTTTTTCAAAAATAAGTTTCCAGGTGAATAGTTACTAGATAATTTTCTTTTCTTTGCTTTGCTTTTTTTGATTATGCATGTTCAGTTTTATTAGATAATGCCAAATAGTTTTCCAAAGTGGTTATGAAAGTTTACTAACTCAACAGCAGCATATGAGTTCCTGTTTCTTCATATCTTTAATGGTACTTAGTATTGTCACTCTTACATTTTAACCCTTTTGGTGGAAGTATTTCATTGTATTTATAATTTGCATTTTCCTTATGATTAATGGAGTTGAGCATCTTCGTACATATTTATTGGTCTTTGGTTTTATTCTTTTGTGATTCGCCTGTTGAAATCTCTTTTCCATTTTTAAAAATTGAATTGCTTTCCCTCTTATTAATAATTTGTAAGTATTATTAGTAATTTGTAAGTATTTATGCATTTGAAAATGGCATCTTTGAAGATTATATGTTTTATATATATCTTCTCCCATTCTGTGACTTTTCTATTCGAATTATATGATCTGTTGGGATCCACAGAAGTTATAATTTTAAGTGAAGATAGTTTTCATTTTTCCTAATACAATTTCTAAGAAAATTGCTTTAATTAATTAATTAATTTATTTATTTATTTATTTATTTATTGGGAGAGTGTGAGCAAGGGGGAGTGGCAGAGGGAAAGGCAGAAGCAGACTCCCTGCTAAGCAGGGAGCCCAATGTGGGACTCGATCTTTGGACCTTGGGTTAATGATCTGAGCCAAAGCTGATGCTTAACCCACTGAGCCACCCACGCGCCCCAATGCCATAGTTTATTATGTTCTGATCCAAAATTGTACTTCAGGTACCTGGTGGCAGAGATTTCTGGTAATGCCTTCTAGATAGTCACCACTTCCAGAAAAAAAAAAAGGTCCCAAGGCAATGTAAAAAGAAAGATATGTAGCCACAGCTATCAATCATCCAGGAGAACTCACCACACCATTCCCCGTTGTGTCAGTTTGTGGAACATACCAAACATTTGGAGTGGATTAAATAGGTGATGTAGGTAGACTTCAACAGCTCAAAAATATCCATTTCTGCCACATTTCTTGCTACCCTTTTACTAGAGTTAGATGTCCTGGTAGAGGAGCTTAAGCTATCTCTCCAGTGAGTCACAGTACAGTTTGGGTGTGCCTTCTAGGGTAAAGGGCACTGCCTGAAAAGCTTGTAATCAGGAACTGCATTGACAGAGTATGGCCCAGTTCCTTGTCAGATGCTTTGCCTCAGCTGATTTGACTATGAGCACTCAAAGGAGAAGAACAAGCTCCCAGGGCATAGAGTTTAAACATGAACACATTTTGTGCCGTCATTCCAATAAACAAAACAAAAAAGGAAATACCTCTAGGGAACAATTTTCAATTCAGGGTGGATGATTTTGCCCAACATTTTTTTTAAAGATTTTAAAAATTTATTAATTTGAGAGAGACTGGGAGAGAGAGAGAGCGCGCACAAGCAGGGGGAAAGGTAGAGGGAGAAGCAGACTCCCTGCTGAGCAGAAAGCCTGATGCAGGACTCAATCCCAGGACCCTGGGATTATGACCTGAGCCAAAGGCAGATGCTTAACGGACTGAGTCACCTAGGTGCCCCTTGCCCAACATTTCTCTCAGTCTTAAGCATCCCTAGGCTCACATGTATTTTATGGAATAGCAAGTCCATTGTGTGTGTGTGTGTGTGTGTGTGTGTGTGTGTATGTGTGTTTACCATATTTTCTTTACCCATTCATCCACTGATGGACACTTACGTTATTTCTATGTCTTGTGTATTGTGAAAAAAACTGCAATAAATCTGGGGTGAAAATACCTCTTTGAGATAGTGATTTTATTTCTTTCAGATTTATACCTGAAGTGGAATTACTAGATCATATTGTAGTTCTTTTTAAAATTTTTTGGGGCATCTTCACATTGTTTTTCATAGTGGCTGCACTAATTTACATTCTTACATCCCTCCTTGCTCTGTCCCCCTAAGCTAACTGCCTTCATAGTATCGTGCATAGGATTAATTATACCACACTATATTTTATAATTCCCTATTTGTTTCCCTCATTACACTGAGTAACTTGAAGGAAGAAACTATTCTATTATGTTCCCAGTAGTACTTGGCATATACTAGGTTCTTAATAAAAATGAACTGAAGGTGGGGTGCCTGGGTGGCTCAGTGGGTTAAGCCTTTGCCTTCGGCTCAGACCATGATCCCAGGATCCTGGGATCAATCCCCGAATCAGGCTCTCTGCTCAGCAGGGAGCCTGCTTCCTCCTCTCTCTCTGCCTGCCTCTCTGCCCACTTGTGATCTCTGTCAAATAAATAAATAAAATCTTTAAAAAAAATTAACTGAAGGAATAAATTACAGAAAAAAAATAAGTTAGGACTTTCAGATAAAAAGGCCATGTTCACAATAGTAAGAGAAGGAGCATGTCCACAAAAAGAGGATAGTGTGAGATGATTGAGAGCTCCTGTCTGAATCTTCTCTCTTAAATTTCTTGTGGACCTCCTTAACAAATATTTTATCAACTAACTGTATGCTGTTATAATCATTCATTAGCTGCTTATGAATCTCTACAATATAGTACTCATGCTTAAGATGAGCAGGGATTTCCATAATCATTGACTGATGTGTTAATAACAAAGAAAGTCGATTCATAGGAAATGACAAGTAAACTCATTTTTTTAGTAACTACATGAATACTTGCTATCATCTTAAATAAATTATGATTGAAATGTTGAACGACTACTGAATTATAATACAATGCTGATGGAACTAGGGATTGTTCTCATATGAGAAATGAAAAGTGTTGTGAGTTTTTTTTTTGGGGGGCGGTCTTAGCTAGCATGGCCAAAAAAACAAAGCAAACAAACAAAAACAAAATACAAAGACCTTTGAGGCTATTGCCAAAAGTAAGAAGAAGTGTTGTCACTTACACCCAGAGACATTAACAATGCCTATTCAGGTTCTCTGCCCATTTTTAATTGGATTATTTGTGGGGTTTCTGATGTTTAGTTGTATAAGTTCTTTATATATTTTAGATATTAATCCCTTGTTGGATATACCATTTGCAAATATCTTCTCCCACTCAGTAGGGTATCTTTTAGTTTTGTTAATGGTTTCCTTCAATGTGCAAAAGCTTTTTATATAGGCATACTCCCAATAGTTACAAATAGAAACAAAACGGCTTTTGTTTCCCTTGCCTGAGGAAACGTATCTAGAAAAGTGTTTCTATGACTGATGTCAGAGAAATTATTGCTTATGTTTTCCTCTAGGAGTTTTATGGTTTCAGGTCTCATGGGTCTTTAATTCATTTTGAGTTTATTTTTGTGTCTGGTGTAAGAAAATGGGTCTAGTTTCATTCTTCTCCATGTTGCTGTCCCGTTTTCCTAACACCATTTACTGAAAAGACTGTCTTTTCTCCATTGTATATTCTTGCCTTCTTTGTTGTAGATTAATAGACCATATAAGTGTGGCTTTATATATAGATTCTCTGTTCTGTCCTATTGATCTGTGTGTCTATTTTTGTGCCAGTATCACACTCTTTCAATTACTACACCTCTGTGGTATATCTTGAAATCTGGAATTGTGATACATCTGGCTTTGTTCTTTTTGAAGGATGCTTGGCTATTCAGGGTCTGTTGTGGTTCCATACAATCTTTAGGATTATTTGTTCTAGTTTTGTGGAAAATGTTAACATTTTGATAGGGATTGCTTTAAATCTATAGATTGCTTTGGACAGTATGGACATTTTACCAATATCGGTTCTTCCAGTTCATCAGCATGGAATAGCTTTCTATTTGTGTCATCTCTAGTTTCTTCTATCAACATTTTATAATTTTCAGAGTCCAGATCTTATAGCTCCTTGGTCAAATTTCTTCCTAGGTATTTTATTCTTTTGGTGAAATTATAAATGGGATTGTTTTCTTAATTTCTCTTTCTGCTTACTTTGTTATTAGTGCATAGAAATGCAACAGATTTCTGCATATTAATTTTGTGTCCTACAACTTTAATGAATTTATCAGTTATAGTAGTCTTTTGGTGGATTCTTGAGGTTTTTTATACATACTATCATATCATCTGCAAATAGTAAGTTATACTTCTTCCTCGCTGGACACATGAAAAGATATCCAACATCACTAATTATCAGGGAAATGAAAATTAAAACCATAATGAAGTATCACTTTACACCTGTCAGAATGACTAAAATAAGAGACACATGAGATAACAAGTGTTGGTGAAGATGTGAAGTAAAAGGAACCCATGTGCACTGTAGTAGGAATGCAAATTGGTCAGTCACTATGGAAAACAGTATGGAGGTTTCTCAAAAAATTACAGATGGAATTATCATATGACCCAGTAATTCATGGCTGGGCATTTATCCAAAGAAAATGAAAACACTAATTCAAACAGGTATATACAACCCTACATTTATTGCAGTATTATTTACGATAGCCAAGATATGGAAGCAATCCAAGTGTCTGTCCATAGATGAATGGTTAATGAAGGTGTGCAATAAATATATGATAGAATATTACTCAGCCATAAAATTAATGAAATATTGGTGTATGCAACAACATGCTAGACCTAGAAGGTATAGTGTTAAGTGAAATAAGTCAGTCACAGAAAGACACATATCATATGATTTCACTCATGTGTGGAATTTAAGAAACAAAACAAATAAACAAAAAACACACAAAAGATAGATTCTTAAATACAGAGAACTGGAGGCTAACAGCGGGGTGGGTAGGGGGCAGGGGAAATAGGTGAAAGGGATTAAGAGTACTCTTACCTGGATGAGCACTAAGTAATGTATAGTATTGTTGAATCACAATATTGTATACCTAAAACTTAATATAACACTGAATGTTAATTATACTTCAATAAAAAAAGAAAATATCTTATTCTGAAATGCAAATCAAAGGATTATACATTTGTACATATTTAACAAGAAATGGGCATGGCTATGAATAAAACTTTAAAACTCCACTGAGAGTTATAAAATTGAAAAATACTTTAGTAAATGCAGAGACACAGTGCTCTTCAAAAGGAAAATTTGGTATGTTAAACATGACAATTATTCATAAATTAACCTATGATTAAAAATATAATTACATGGGGACACACCTGCATAGGTAAATTCTCAAAATAATATCAAGTTTTTCTGTAGAAACACAAACATATGAAAATATCCAGAAAATTTTTGAAGCAGTTAAGTATTGATACCTATCAGAAATTAAAAACATATTATGAAATTACAGAGATTAGAGTGGTTTATTTCTAGAGAATACAGAAGAGTTGAGCAAAATAAAAGTCTAGAAATAGGCACTAATCAATGAGAGATTGAAAACTAATAGAAAGTGATCAAAAGATATGATGAAATATTTCAGAGGAAAAGAAAGACAAATAAATGGCTGATAAACATATAGAAAAATATTCAACCACTCCATTAATAAATGTAAATTAATATAATACTGTATCTTTTTAAAAAATTTCAGAAAACAAAAATTATAGAGATTGATGATCTAATCAGTAATCTTGGTGAGAATGTTGGTCAATGGATTTTCTTTTTTTTTTTATTTGTCTTTTTTTTTTAATTATTTTTTTTTAATTTCTTTTCAGCGTAACAGAATTCATAGTTTTACACCACACCCAGTGCTCCATGCAATGTGTGCCCTCCATAATACCCACCACCAGGCTCCCCCAACCTCCCACTCCCCGCCCCTTCAAAACCCTCAGGTTATTTTTCAGAGTCCATAGTCTCTCATGGTTCATCTCCCCCCCAACTTCCCTCAACTCCTTTCTCCTCTTCATCTCCCCATGTCCTCCGTGTTATTGTTATGCTCCACAAATAAGTGAAACCATATGATAATTGACTCTCTCTGCTTGACTTATTTCACTCAGCATAATCTCTTCCAGTCCCGTCCATGTTGCTACAAAAGTCGGGTATTCATCCTTTCTGATGGAGGCATAATACTCCATAGTGGATATGGACCACATCTTCTTTATCCATTCTTCTGTTGAGGGGCATCTT
>PISX010001990.1:0-174560 GCA_004024625.1 Mellivora capensis | reverse complement strand
ATGATGGTGATGATGATAGTGATGATGATGATGATGGTGATGATGATGATGGTGATAATGATAGTGATGATGATGATGATGATGGTGATGATGATGGTGATGATGGTCTTGATAATGCTGGAGATGATGGTGATAATGATGGCCGTGATGGTGGACCCAATCTTGGTTTTCTGAGGCATTTTTTCCCTTACCTTTGCCTTTTTTCGAACTCTCACCATACTTGGTAGATAGGAAGCGTCTACCTTCCTCATTCACACTTGGAGAAACCAGGCCCGAGGTCATACGGTAGATTGGTGGTAGGGCCAGTTACAAATAATAAACATGAGAGATACCAATATATTAAGTGCCTACTCTGAGCTGTTATTTCACTTTATGTTTACTTATAACTCTATGATAAGGAACAATTATCTTCCCATTTCACAGAAAGGAAAATTAATCTTCGAAGCTCATGTCCTTAACGATGAGGCAACACTGCCCTCAAATCCAGCGTGCGGTATTTCTGTCCTCTACACTAATTTGTGGTGGTTCCTGGAGTCAGAATGGCTCATCCTCCTCTCCAGTAAGACACCAAGGTGCCCAGGAGTAGAATGGGCACAGAAGGTATATTAGCCTGCTCAGGCTGTCATATAGAATATCATAGATAACTGATTTAAACAATAGAAATTTATTTTTTCACAGTTCTAGAGGCTGGTAGTCCAAGATCAAGGTGCTGGTAGGGCTGGTTTCTGGTGAGACCTCTCCCCTCGGCTTGCAGATGTGGCCTTCTGACTGTGTCCTCACGCGGTCCTTCCTCTGTGCACATCCTCCTGGGATCTCTTCTTCTTCTGAGGACACCGGTTATATCAGGTGAAGGACCCATCTTTATGACCCATTTTAACCTTAATCACCTCCCTAAAGGCCTTTCTCTGTAGAGTCACATGGAGGATTATGACTTCAGCATATGAACTGGGGCTTGGGGTAGGATCGGATGGGACACAATTCTGTGCATAACAGCAGAGTGAAGACTTCGGCTCCCAGGAGTAGTTGAAAACCAAAGCGGAAAGAAAGAAGGACCCAAACAACAAAATACAACCAAGCCCCAGTCTCCAAAGGGACCCCCAGACCTTGCTGTATCATGGGGCAGGGCCTTCTTTGGATAACCTGGTTCGCACAGCAGGCTTGAGCCAGAGTGACGGTAGGGCCGGTCCCGGCCAGAGAGAACAGTATGGGCTCCAGGTTTCATTCCACTGTTCTTGACGTACTGAGTATCTGAGATTTACCCCAGGGCTCGTCTGGAGCCCTTGACACGTGAACCCTGGCAAACAGACACCCTGCAGAGTTTTTAAGGAGGGATGTGCCTCCCTTGGCAGGAGCTAAAGCCCCACTCGGGCATTTGTGGCCTTACACTAGTGACCAGAACTTTCCTTTAGAGGAGAAGAAGGAAACAGGACCTGGAAGGGGAAGCAGGACAAGGCCCCAGGCCCTCTGTCCTGAGCTACTTCTGGTCAAGGGCGCAAATATGAGACCACTTGTGCTGTCACCTGGTGCCTCTTCCCACGCAAGCTCCCTGCAGGCGAGGTGGGGTGAAGTGTCTTATTTACGGAGAAGCCTCTGGCAGATCTCAACGCTTTGACCTACAGGCTATTGGACCCCTCTCTTCAGGCCTCTGGGCACCCTTGTGAAGGGGACCAGAGATGACTGACTGCAGTCACTGTCTGTGCGCCTAGAGAGGACAGGAGTGTCACCAGCTTGGAAGGCACTTGGGCTCCCACGAAGCCGTCCTGCCTGACCCCCAGCTCGAGTCCAGATTCCTGCCCAACATCCCGACCCACCGTTCTACCCCCTTCTCTCTTCGGCTCCCTGCCTTGTTCTGATTCTTCCCAGGAGCGGAAACCATGAAGCCCAAATAAAGGTGGCTTTTCTTGGGGGGTGACTGCCGGGGCCAGAAAAGAGGTCACAGCTGCAGGCAGAAGCCAGGTTTGGGGATTATCTGTGAATTTCAAATACCCATGTTCTTGCCTGAGGCTCAGCGAGGCAGGTTTGTTCCTGCTTTTGCATTTACCACGGTGACAATCCTTCCCCAGGACAATTACTTACCCCTGTCTGCATGGCTGGAGGAAAAGATGTCTGAAGAGAAAGCTGTGACTGCCAGGCTCTGGAAATTCCCCATTGGTTGGTTTTAATCTATAGTAGAAAACCTCCGCATTATTCCGCCATCCTGGGATGTGACAGGTATTAATAACCCTATTAGCTGCAATCCCGTCCAGCGCTATTTACACAGGCTACGTCTCTGTCACAGCGGCCCCTCGGTTGCAAGGGACTGTGGACGTTCAAAGCTAACGAGGCTCTGGCTTGTGTTTTTTTCTCCTCCGAGCCCAGGGTGTTGACAAATTGGGTTTTTAGAAGGAGATTCCCCATCCCCACGTGCCAGCGCTGCCTATGGCCCCACACCAAGTATCTTGCAGCCGTTCTAAGGTGCTGTGATCACTTTGAGGAGGGCGACCGTGCTGGTTCTCCTGCTGCTTCTCCGCCTGCAGGCCTTCACCCCGCCACCCTCCCTCTCTCCGCATCTGCAAAGCCTTTCCATCCTTCAAGATCTGGTTCAAAGTCACCTCTTCCTTGAAACCTCCCCTGAGACCCCCAACTAAAAGTAAATTTCTCCCTGGAATACTGACAGCTCTTAATCCAGAGCTCGTTGGTGATGCTAACCACTTTCTGCTCTGGGTCCTGCACAGTTGTCTTGCCTCTCTGCCCAGGTGGTCAGAGGACCTTGGCGGGCACGTCGCCTCTGGGGCATCTGTGTCCCTGTTTTGCCCGTAGAACGAGGTCCATCCCTTCCTGCTGGAGGAAGGACCCTGGCCAGTGCAGTGGGGGAATCGGCCGAGGAGAGGCACAGGGCCTGTCGGGCTTCAGGCTGGTGGGTGGTGGGACAGCCCTCTATCCAGCTGTGCAGAGGAAGAAAGGGAAAGTGAGGGGTGGGACTGACCAGGGTGGGGCTTGAGGGGGTTGATGTTGAAAGAACTTTAGAAGGACTGGGCTGTGAGAGTGGCTAGAGTGTTAGCTAGAACAAGGCTGGAAGGCAGGCAGCGTCTGGATTTCAGGCCAGTACAAAGAGATCAAGGTAAGCTGGGAGGAGGCTTTTAGACTGCGGGAGGGGTGGGAGAAAGGGGAAGAGGGATGGGAAAATGGCCAGAATTGATTTCTACAAGGATGGCGACTAACTCACGTGGTAGGGTTGCGTGAGTTAGCAAATGTGAGCTAGCAAGTAGACTCCTCTCCTTGGGGTGGCCCAGCTCCGGGTCAGGCTGCCCAGCAGGATGCAGGCTGTGAGCCCCCCGAGCCTCCGCCTCAGCTGGACATTTTGTAACAGTTAGCTGTGGCTACAAAATGCTGTGTAACAGACCACACCAACACTCCATGGCATAAAATAGCAATCTTATATTTTGCAGATTTGTTGGTTAACTGAGGGTCAGGTGAGCTCGACTGGGCAGTTCTGCCCACCTCCTGAAGCTCATTGGTGGGGCTGGAGTAACCAGGGGCTGCGTGACGAGGCCCAACTCTGTGAGGACACTTCACCTCTGTCGCCTCTGTTCCTCATTCCTCTCCTGGGGCTCACAGGCCAGTCTGTGCCTGGTCCTCTCAGGACAGTGGCTGAGTAAAGAAAGAGGGCCCTTGGGCTTTTGCAGCCCTTGGCCACCATGTTGGCTAACGTTCTACCGGCCGGAGCGTGTCACACGGCCACATCCAAAGTCAAGGAGCAGGGAAATGTAGTTTGCCTTTTTGGTGAGAGGAAATTCAGAGTCACAAGACAAAGAGTGAAGACGTGGAGCCAGGGGTCAATTGTACATGCAGGTGCCACGTGCAGGACCAGAGCCCACACCCCTGCCTGGCCCTGAGATTGCGTTCCGTGCCTTCGGTCTCTTGGCCAGACCTGCATTCCCGTCCACGCTCTGTCTGCCTCAGACCTGTGGGCTGCACCGCTCAGGGTGTGAAGCACACTTCTGGCTACTTACGATTTGCAGCTCTTCGGACCCATCTCCTGTCTTTCTCTCTTGGCAAATCATCCTCTGACCACGGTGGGCGGCATCCCCGTGTTCCTCAACCCTTCCAGCCTTCTTCCCACCTGGCAAGACAGTGCCTGGACATGCTACCATCCAAAGGTATGCTCAGGAGTTAACTAGAAAAGGGGGAAACAATAAGGAATTGAGAGAAAAAAGAAGAGTGTCTTCCGGAATATGTGAACTTGAAAATCTAACCCCTTTCTCCAATCTGATACCAGCAGATATTTGAAGTGACTTAAAAGGTCACCTTGGACCCATTTCCAAAATACCCCTTTTCTGTTCATCTCAGGGGTTCTGACATGTGATGTTGGAAGTTCTCCCCAACACCCAGCTCCAAGGTCCACTGTTGTTGAAATCTATTCTGATTTTGTTTAGCTTTATTGCTGCTGTTGTTGGCCGGGTGCTTTTTTATATGTTTAAACCAGCCAATTTTCCTTTTATCCTGACGAAGACATGCACTCGCTGTGTGTGTGTGTGTGTGTGTGTGTGTGTGTGTGCGCGTGATATCCCCATTAAGGAAAGAAATGGAGACCCATTCTTCCTGCAAATACTTCTATTGTGAAGCAAAGAATCCAAACATTTAATCCTTGACGCCTGGACCCCTCTTTATTACAGACCCTTATTTTGTGCACTTACCTTCTCTCAATGCACACAATTCCTTCTTGATGGAAACACTTGTATGTTTTCTCAGTGGACACTTTGGGGAATCGGGCCCTTCACACTGCTTTTTGGGTTATTACACTGTCACATTTTACCACTTTGCAGAAAGAACATATTAAGCAAAATAGAGTTCTCAGGAGTAAGGATTGCTATTGTTAGAGAAACAATACTTGGGAAATAATTCCCCCCAATTTTGTCTTCATCTTTTCTCTGCTGTGCAAAGAGAGGAACAATTTATTAACAGGAGGCAGAAAATGTTACTAGTGTTTATGGGCAATGGAGGTTTATGGGGTCCACAATATAGGTAGTTTTAGTGGCTTAGAGGGCAAGAGACTTTGGGATCTGGAAAAAAATAATAATAAAGGAGAGTCTCCAGTGGGGAGGGTTGCTAAGGAAAAAGTCTCATTTGAATTTCACAAAGGCTTCAAAAATTGTGGTGGTGGTTAGGTCCTCTTTCTGCATCACACCCTCATGGTTTCAAAGACTGTCAGCTGATGGAGGGAGGAGATTTGAGTAAGGGAAGGGGGCAGCCCCATGATTTGGGGCCCATTCAGCAGAATCTCACCCAGGACCCGGAAACTGAGCTGACCTACCACGCATCTCGTGATGCTTTAGAGCAAACAGCTTAGAACCCACCTGCCTTCATTGCTGGTCTCGCTCTTTGTTTCCTTGGACAGTCTTGTCTTTAGACTTGGTGCTGGCTTATGGTTTCCTGTTTTACCAGTTACCACTGTCCCCTGAGTCTAGATGGTGCTTCTCAGGGTTTCAGCCACTTTGGACCACCTGCAGCCTAACAAACTCTGAGCCTACGATCCCCTTCTTGGCAGTCGGTCACGTGGCCACTTGGCACGGGTCCTCCCAGCCCCAGTCTGGCGTGTGACAATGGCTTAGTCAACATATATAGGGGAAGTGACTTCCAAGGGGCCCGGCAGAAGTGACTTGCCTCTTAAGATGTAGAAAACTGTCAAGCTGAAAGGGAAGTAGGCTCCAGGTATGACTCTTAGGATATAATACGGCATTCCTACCGTGGCACAGCATTTTCTGAGATCTGCTCTTGAACCGGCCTGGAGTCATCTTATTAAAGTGACCCCAACCCCATAGAAGGCATTCTGATGCTAGCTTTGGTCAAACTGGAGATCTCGGTCAGAAAAAGGCAACACCTGGGGTCTGCCTGGAGCTTGCGGCTCCAGAGGCAGCCCCCCCCAAGCCAGCATGCGGGCACGAGCCTTCCCCAGCCCCATAGGAGGGGCTGGTGTGACTCTATTAATGAAGCAAAAGATATTGGAATCCAATTGTTGATGGATCATCACACACCGGGAAAACTCTCAGCTGCATTGACTGGGCGAGCAGGGGGTATCATTTTGAACTTCTCGAGTTAATGAGCTATGGCCTGAAATTTACAACCTGGTCGTGAGTGTTATGGATTTAACTCCAGAGCATCACTCTGGGGAGCAGGCGCAAGCCTCTGGCCTCCGTGGATGCCCCAGGCCCTTGGGCTTCGGCCCCTCTGCTCTCCTACTTCTCTGTAGCCCATTCAAGTCAGCCCCAGAGTCCTGCTGCATTTCAGGTGCCCTCGGTGCTTGTGGGTAAGAGACACTTTCTTCTTAACCCTGTTGCAGCCATTGCTGTGCCGGGCACAAAACGAAAACGCAGAAGCTGACGTCTTGCTTGGCTGTCATGAAAGAACTTAGAAAATTTGTTAATACCTGTGTAGGATAAGTGGGAAGTGGGTAGTCTCTCGAGCCCTTATAGAGCACATCTTTTTTTTTTTTTTTAAATGTGTTCATGCATTCAGTCCACAAAGAGATTTTGAGTTCTATGAACAAAAAAGAAATGAGAATTTATGAAGGTTGCCCTCTAATCTTGCTTGGGAACAGGTTATATACACACATACCCAGCTTCCACTTATTCTAAAAAAAAAAGAAAAGAAAAGAAAAAAAGCCAAAAAACAAACAAAAACCTCTCATAGTATAAAACTAGAAAATGGGAAGGGAGAGAGATTTGGGGACATGTAAGGACAGCCCATACGGAGTGATCAATAAATGGATCACATATACATAAATAGCGAGTTGTAACAATGCTTCCCCTGAAACCAGCGCTTCGAGTAAGGAGTCCTGGTGAAGACTGGCTTCTACTCTGTGTGAAGTGAGAAGAGTTCTATTTTGACAACTTTCCTTCTCTGTTTGCGCTCACTGCTTAACGTCAAGTGCAGTTAATAGTGGCTGCTGCTTTCTGCTTTGTCATTCCTCATTGGCTCATCTTGGTCTCAGCTTTCCCCCTACCTCGGTACTAGATTTGCTCTCTGGGGGTCAACGTGCTCTTTCCCGTGTCGAATTCATCGTCTGACCCGGACCTCAGTCTGTTCCATCTCTTGGTCGTATTCAACACCAGGGATTGCCCCCAATTCCTGGAGTTTTCCTCTCCCTGGTTTTTGTGATCACACCCTCTCTCGGGTCTTGTCTAGACTTGCTGGCCATTTCTTGGCCTTATGTATTGATTCTCCTACATCTCCCATAAATCTAGACGCAACAAAACAAAACAAAAACCAACCTAAAATCCAGACCTCAATTTTTCTTTGCATCCTCCCTTTTCTCTTTCCTTACTTGTAAAGTGTCAAGTTCCCCTTCTCATCGAAGGACTGCCAAGTCCACATAGAACCTTTCTCCCAGGATGTAGCTTCATTCAACTGACAAACATTTATGGAGCACCAGGCCCTTCTTTTCTAGGCACTGGTAATAAGGTGGTGAACAAAATATGCAATAGTTCCTTTCATGGGTGAACTTTCATTGTAGTGGGAGAGATAGTTAGTGAATAAAGAGTAGCTAACCCTTATCGAATGCTTTCTTTATGCCTGGTGTTCTAGATACAGGGTAAGTCATGTGATTGTTACAATAATTCCATTGTAACTTGCAGGAGATGACACAGCTAGTGATGGGTGGTGCTGGGGCTCCGTCCACCTGATTTGACTTTGACCAGTAAGCTCAATGCTGTCTCCACGTGGTAAGCTGCATGGTGTCTAGTGCTATTTAGAGCAACAAAGCAGGGGAGAAGGATGGGTGTGTGTAGGGGAGGTTACAGTTTTAAACAAGTTGGTCATGGAAGGATCTAGGAGAAGGTGGTATTTGAGACCTAAAGGAGGGTAAAGGATTGCCGTGAGGTATCCGGAGAAGAGGAAGGTGGAAGGGGCCCGAGGTGAGTGACACGGGAGTGACACGTGAGGGCCAGAGGGGACCTGTGGGAGAGGTTTGTTAGGGCTGTAGAGGTCATGGTGAAGACGTTGGTTCCGCATGAGTGCAACGAGGAGCTGAGTGTATATGGACAGGATCACTCGTTGGAAGCAGACTGGGGACAGGGAAGATAGAACTGGGCTGAAAGCTATTGCAGAAAACCAGGTGCACTGGATGGGGCAACAGCAGTAGAGGGGCCAGGAAGTGGTAGACTTCCAGGTTTGTTTTGCAGGAAGAGCCCAAAGACTTCCTTTTGGATTGGCCAGCATGCATGTGTGTGCGTGCATGCGCGTGTGTAAATGGAAGTTAAAGATGGTTTTGAAATGTTTTGGCCTGAGGAGCCAGAAGAGTGTAGCGGCCATCACCTGAGATGAGGAAGATTATTGGAAGAAAAGATTTGGGATGGTAATTTAGGGAGTTTGGTTTTGGACATTTTCAGATGTTTATCAACTGTAGAGGTGGACAGCATGCACGTGGCTGGATATACAAGCCTGGAGTTCAGGAAAGACTCCTAACCTAGGGCTTACGTTACTTTCAGCAAAATGCATATAAGTGTTCTTTGGACGCCTGGAAGAATATTCTGATTCTCTCTCCTCCCTTTTCTCACCTTCCTTGCATTTGGGTGCATATCATGCCTCCACCCATTTGGTCCTGACAGCGACCCTGTGTTGTAGGGACTACTGTTATCCCCATTTTACGGATGAGGAAACAGAGTCACACCAGCTCCAGACTGTTAGCAGACCTTAGAAGAGAAAAGGGGGTAACTTATGGTAAAATACGTTGCTAAAAATTCTAAAGCGATTAGTACAAGAAACAAAAATAACATATTTAAGAAATAAGAAAGGGGAGTGTAATTGGAGCAGAACATTTACATTGAGTGTAACAAGCCTTCTAAAGAAAAAGCACTGCCTTGAGCTTCTTGGTAGCAGAAATAAAAAGGGAAGCAGCAGGAGCATCAGGAGGGATGAATTTTTCTTAAGTACTTAGTTATTTAGTTTTTAAAATAACTTCTCCTGAGGGAGTGAAGTATATTCCTGGAGGGAATCTTGGAGGCAAAATAAGTTCGAGAAAAGAGTGAAATTGCTTGGTTTCTCTTGTTTTGTTCACCATGTTAATTACTAGTTATTTATTAAGCAATTGTATAGGTGAGATTCTTTGCTGATGCTGTGAGAGGTGCACAGATGTGTCCCACGCAGTTTGGGTCTTCAAGTGACTTGTGGTGTGATAGAAGGATAAAGTTCTGGCACCTAAGATGACCACGAAGCCACAGCAACGCGTGACACGCAAACGAAGGCACGTTGCTGTAGAAAGTATTTTATGCAATCCTAAAGCCAGGCTTCCAGGCACCACTACTTCACCTCTCTGCCAGTTTCATCGAAAATACAGGGATGCTAGTAATAGAGATTGCTCTAAACTGTTGTAGGGATCAAGTGGGTTAACAGCATCCATATGAAGTGCCCAGTGCAGGGTAAGCGCTGCTGAAGTCTTTGTAGAGGCAGGCGCATCTCCGGGGAGGGGGACACAGCCTGCACGGCAGAGAGCCCTGCATTGTGAGCTGTTCTGGGGAGTGTCCCAGTGGCCGTGAGATCTGAATGCAAGCCCGAGGTCCCTTGCGTGTGTGCGCAGACACCCTTCTGAGCTTCATGACGGGTGGATATCACCAAGGTGTCCACCTCTGTCCCAATATGACCATCATCCAACTTTTCCAGCTGTGTCTGCCGGTGGCAACTTCTGGAAGGTGATGGGGCATAGACATGACTTTGTTTAAAGGCAGTTCGTTAAGGGAGACACCAATTTTTTTTTAAATTTTATTTATCCATTTGACAGAGAGAGAGAGAGTTTACAAGCAGGGGGAGTATCAGGCAGAGGGAGAAGGCTCCCTGCTGAATAGGGAGCCCAACTCGGGGCTTGATCCCAGGACCCTGAGATCATGACCTGAGCTGAAGGAATATGCCCAACCTAATGAGCCACCCAGGGGCCGCAGGGAGACACCAAATTTTAGATCTGAATCATTTTGCAAGGACATGAGGGCATCCGTGTTAACCGAATGACAATAGAGAGAAGAGTCAGTTACTCCTCCCAAACCAGCTCCCATCCCATCCTTTTCACACAGAGTCTACAGGCTACAGAGAGATTCCCAGGGAGAGTCATCGGGCAGACAGCAGCAGCTGTCCAGAGTCCCCTAGTCCCAGGCCCTCACCAGAAGAGGGTCCCTGTCAGTCCATCGTGAAGGGTTTGGCCTCACCTCACAGGACCAAAAGCCACAGTCATGTGTGACCAGTTACTTTGTTCACACTCAGAGAGGACTGAGTCTGAACAAAGTAACAGAGATGAGTCGGAGAGAGCAATGGGTAGGAGGTGGGGATACAGCAGGGAAGGGGTGAGGGGGCTAGGGTGCCGCTGGGAGGCCAGGTGCGCCTGCCATGGCATTTTCTGGAGCCCTGAACATGGCTGAGAGCAATTTTTTTTCTTTGTCATAAAAGGAACCTGGAAAACTGTATGAGGAGTGGCTGGCCATGGGGACCCCTCCAGGGTGGGGCTCCTTCTGAGTGGCCCGGCTTCCTCTCTCCCATGTCCCTCGCGTGCCCGGCACACAGGCCTGTCGTGGTGGACATTGCCCTCAGGGATGCCCTGCCCAGCTTGGATCCTCTGGAGCCGAAATCTTGTCTGTGGCTCATTGGAGACAGCTGCTCAGGCGGGTCTAGGAAATGGAGAACATACGGGTGGCAGCGACAGATGGAGGTGCTTCCCTGAACAGGGACCTTCTGGAGCTGAGACTTCCAGCTGCAGACACAGTCAGGGCCAATGTGGCCTCGTGAGTCGGTCCTGAGGGCATATCAGGCCTCCAAATGGTCAGGTTGCCCGAACCCTGTAGGAATCACAGAAGGGAGCTGAGAAAATCCAGTGGGATTTTTCCACTCTTTTTTCCTGGAACGATTTCACCTTGCAGGGGCTGGTTCTCCCTTCCCCTTCCTCGGTCCTCTCAGGTGGGCATTATACACTTGAGGCTGGGAATGGAGACTACGATGAGGTCTAGCCCGATTGGTTTTGCAAGGGACGGTTTTGGGAAGAGGGCCTGCCCCTCCTGCCCGCATGTATAAAGCCTCACTGTAAGGCAAACAAAACAGGCGGGATTGGTGCTGGGGGCTGGGACTTAGTGGGAAGACCTGGCCAGGGGATTCTGCTTTACAGAATTGACTGGCAGGATGGGGAGAGGAGAAACCTATAAACCAAAGGCCCCAAGAAGAGACAAGTCTCAGAATCCATACAAACAAACAGCAACGTGGGGTGCAGAGGTCAGGTGCGGAATGGAGCCAAGAGTCCGGGGCTGGATGCGTCCCTCTGGGACAACAGTGAGGAAGGACACAGTGGGGTCCCGTGGCTGATTTGCTCCTGGCAGCGGGACCATGGCCGCAGGTTGGCTTGAAGGCATGTTGGTGGGGCAGTTTGTCGACAGCAACCAGATTAAAATGTATACACGCCGCCTCGCGCGGCCCACATCTGGCCCCGAAGAATCTGGGCTGTGAGAGCCCGGCCAGCTCCTGGCAGCCCCCTCCCTCCCTCCATCTGCGCGGAGAGTCAATACCAGTTTTAATTTTATTCATGGGGCCTGTATTTGCTTCGTACTGCCTCTCCTCGGTGAATACTAATGGAACTCCAGATTGTTTTAAGTGAAGATCTGAGCGAGACACCTCCTTTCATCTTGTCAAGAGCTGTCATTTCCGACGGAGGTTTTTGGAGTTTCCTTTCTAACAGATTCAATGCGAGCTCCTCTCTACACAGAGCCGTATACGTGTTGCTGGAACTGGGCAGCGGCGAAGCAGTCCTCGAGGAAAAGAAATCATCCTTGGCCTCCTGCCCCCAGCGCGGTCACTGTCAACAGAGAATTCTCCTGCAGGAGGACAGAAGGAAGGAGGAAGGAATCGGGCAGGGAGGCAGTTCAGAGGGCAGCTCTTAGAAGGTGGTGGGAGCCGGGGTTCTCTTTCCTTTGCAAGGCTGTTTTGATCATTTTAAATGTCATTTCCATTATTTTCATAGCCATGAGGCCTTTAAGGTTTAGAAGAATGGATTCATGACCGTTTGAACTGCTTCTTTAATTCCCATCTTTTCCTTGTTCCGCGCCTATTGTGCATACAAATGCTAGACATACACAGTTGCTATACAAAAAAAAAATAACTTTTTTCTTTTTCTTTTCTTTTCTTTTCTTTTTAAATCATGACTCTGCCCTAGTCAAAAACCTTTAGTGGCTCTGGTGGCTTCTCAAGTAAACTTCTTGGACTAACTCTCTAATGCCCTTTCTCTGCCGCCTTCCCCCGCCCAGCAGCACTGCCATCCCACACATTGCTTCTGCCTGCCTTTACCTTGCCCAGCCACAGAAGCTGAAGGAATGTTCGGTCTGGCGTGGTTCCTAGACCAATGAGAGACAGACCTGCAGTTCACAGATTTGCTGTTCCACCCGTGAGCCCAATCTGGGTTCACCCTTTGCCCCAATCCGAATGGCCTGGCTTTTCACCAAACTAACGCCATTCCACCCCAACCCCAACCAGAAATACTCAACTTCATTGCCCTCCAACCTGGGGCGGTTTGGTAGACCACAGCCTAAAGTAAATGTGAAGTTTTCTGACTGACAGAGAGTGTCGAGCGCATAACCTCCTCATTTTAGGGGAAGCGACGGAGTGTGGTATTACGAACTAGGGACGAATGGTTCAATCCTAGTGCTCAAACGTTATCTTGGGCTGGTTATTCGATCCAATTCTCGCTTCCTTGTCTATACAGGCAGATCAGAGTACCTGCTTCGTAAGTTTGTGATGATTAACCGAGATTCCAGATATCAAATATTAGTGGGGAGAGAGGCACATGGTTCAGCGAACGTTAGCTGTTGTCACACTGTTCTCCACGGGTGTTGACGGTGTCAACCACACATGCAGGAGGCAAGGCTTGGGACAGGCACAGATAGATGACTCGCTGCAATCTGATAGCAAAAATCCAGCAAAGCCCACAAAACACCATGTTTTCTTTTCTGACCTCTCACTGCACGGGAAGTGTTGTTTTAGGGAATGGCCCTGCCTCTCAGGCGACCTTCCCGTCTGCTGGATGGCTCTGGTCCGTCCAAGCAGGAGACACATTCCCCTTGCTCACTGGTGATGGTGCGGAGGGAGGTGTGCCATCTGCTGAGGCCCAGCTCTCTGGAGGCGAGCCAGCTGTCCCTGCAGCAGAGGCAATGTTCTGCTGTGATGGCCCACAGCATTACGGCTCCCAGAGGCCTCTGACAGGGGAGCCGGCCAGGACTGAGTGAGCCGGGAACACTCAAGGGCAGGGCTGGGTGGCTCCTAGCCCAAGTGGCCCGTCTGTGAGGCTGGTCAGAGGGCAGGAGGCAGGCTTCATGCACTCCGTTCCTAGGAAGGCACTATCTAGGCTTTAAGAAACCCCCAAACCCAATCCCAAAAAAATTCCCCCAAACCCACAGACGGATGCAAACTTAAATTCTGGGTGTAGGATGGGTGGGAGGGCGGGGGGCACGTTTTCCCGGATGGTTGTGCTGTTATATTCAGCTGTGAGGGGCCAGTTCTGGGTTCCATCAAAGATACAGTGTGAGAACCAGTTGCTTTGCAGAAACCCCGTGCCTCTCTAGACCCCAGAAGTTCGTGCTTTTGTTCAGGGTTGAAAGCCCTCTTCCAGGTTCTGGTGTCCGGAGGACTCTGATACTTTCCTTCCCATCTTCGCTGAACCTTCCTACCCCTTCCCCTTCTTAACCTTCTAGTCCAAGTCATAGATCAGGGGCTGCCCCTGATTAACTGGTAATTTGATATTTCTTCAACTATGCATTCCTCCCCGCCCCGCCATGTGTTGTATCTTTTTGTCTAATTTTTCAAATAATGCGAGAATGTGTTTTCATTAAGATAAAAATGATATAGAAGGTAAATGTCGCAGAACAGGAGAGTGGCCAGCCCTCATCCCCACACCCATACCCCCTCCTCCAGAGACAGCCCGATTACCGGAAGCCGGAAGTAACTACTGTCTCCATCTATTTCTGGATGTCTCTACCCATGCATGTGGAGTTGTGGGTTTTGTTTAAATTTAATTTAGCTTTCATTTTTACTGAAGTTTTGGATGCAAACAGTTTAGCAAATCAGCTGTTCCTCTAGGCTCATGACGGAAAACTGAAGTCCCTCCCTGTTGCTACCCCTGTTTCCCTCTTTCCGGAAATTATCCATCTCTCGTCCCTTAGCTGATTCTTTGGGTACTTACCCCCATATTGCTAACAACATTTCCTATATGACTACTTATCATTCTTTTTGTTTCAGGAAAATGAGGATTTGGTTGTCTTTCTCCCCGCCCCTCCCCCACTGCACCCTCTCAGTAATGTTGTGTTTACCGTAGGATAACTGTCATAAACCATGTGGTACACTGGGCCTACTTTTCCTCCTCTAACATGCTGTTCCCTGGAGTTAATAATTGTCTTGTTTGTTTATTTTTCCCGTTACTGTCAATAATTCAGCCTCAAATAGTTCCTCAGTTGCATACGCTTCCTCTCAGTATGTTCAGCCGTGTTCGTGAGTTAGTCCGTTTCATTTTCTTGAAATCTTTCTGGAACCTTCCGACCGGCTCCAGTCTGGACTGGTAGGTCTCCAGACCTGTTGCACAGCCAGCACCTTGAACTTTTCTTTCCCCATCATCCTGGATATGCTCTTTTTCTCTTACACAGGATCTCATATGATCCTGTGTTTTTAAACTCTGTGTCATTTTCTTATTTGCTTTATCCCTTGTTCTGGGGGTTCACATGCCTCAGTTGCTTCTTAAAAGATGATACATAGAATCAAGCCATTGACCGATTGATTGATTGATTCATTCATTCATTCAATGTCATCGAGCACTTATTAAGAATTTTAGGAAGAGGGGTGCCTGGGTGACTCGGTTAAGCATCTGAGTTTTTATTTCGGCTCAGGTCATGATCTCAGGATCATGAGATCAAGCCCACTGCTTAAGATTCTCTCTTCCTCCCTCCACCCCTGCTCACATGATCTTTCTCTTAAAAAAAAAGGAAGAATCCTAGAAAGAAAAATTTTTTTAATAGGTTGGGCACTATTCTCATCAATGAACAAAATCTAAGTTCCCTGCCTTTGATGAACTTGTATTCTTCCAGAGAACATCTAATGACAAAAATAAGCAAAATAAGTAAATTACATAGGATTTTTTAAAGTGGGAAGTGCCAAGAAGAAAGAAAAAGAAAAATGAGGAGATCAGACAGTCCTGCTCCTAACATCTGTGGAGCCCAAAGCAAGAGTTCAGGTGAGGACCATTTTAATTGACAACGCAATTGACTTATGTTACCACTGGCCCTACATATATATAAATTTAAAAGCAATATGAATTATTTCATATTGCAAAATATTCTTCAGCTGTCACATGCAATTGCTGTGGATATCTCTTGAATTTGTGAGTACCTTGGAATCACAAATTGGAATTCAGAGAAAAGTAAGAAAATGAATGTACAGCACCACTAAAAAATGTTACTTTCCTATGTAAGAATCTATTGCATTCATGCTATCTGGGAGGAAGGATTTGACAAGTTAATTAATTTGTCTCTTATTTAAGTGTTTCTGCCGCTCAAATCCTCCCTACACTCCAAAGCAGTGTCCCTTTTTGATGTTGGTAGTGGCCCAATCCACAAACCTTCATGCATTCGGTTTCCTTCTATGTCAAGGACATAGGGAAAAAGACGGAAGAGTGTGTTTTCCTGGAGCCTGGACGGTGTTAGTCACAGAAGTGGATGTTTACAGTTATGTATAGTGATCGGTCAGCTTGGAGGGCCAGATTCCAACTGATGTGTGTGCGTGCAGGCATGCGTGTGCTATAATACACTGGGACCTATGAAACCTAGCCCAGGTCAGAAGCCCTCTTGCCTCGATCTCAGAGGGCTCCTAGGATTGGGAGTGCAAGGACAGTTAGAGAAAGTCAGGGTAGCCTTGTTGAGAAGCTAACATGTGAGAGGACTTAAGGGAGGTGGGACAGTTAACCTTAATGTTATTTTTGGGAAGAAGATTTCCTATAGAGGGAAAGCTAGTATAAAGGTTTTGAAGCATGTTTATAAGCATCTTTAGTGTAAATTTGCATTTAACTGATAGTTTGGGGGTAGAATTTAGGATGGGAATATCTTTTAAAGAATTTTGAAGAAATTGCTTCATTGCATCTACCTTCTGTTATGCCTGTTGGAAGACCGATGTCATTCTGATTCTTGACCCTTTGTGAATGCCTTATTTTTTCTCTAAGGAAGTTTGTGAGGTCTTTTTCTTTCTTTCTCACCATATTCTTGGTATGGATCTATTTCCATCTCCTGTGATATATACTCAGTGAGCACTTATTTATTATTTATTCAGTAACTCATCCCACAAGTAGTTGAGTACTCACTCTGCACCACACCATATTCTATATTCTGGCAATGCAACAGAGCATAAAACAGAGACAATGAGCAACCCTCGTTGAGCTTACATTCTAGTAAGAGGGAAAGACCATAAACAAAATAAGTAAAACTGGTAGTGTGTTACATGATCACAACTGCTATGGAGAGACATAAAATGGGGAGGAGGGACAAGGAATTCTGGTGGGTGGAGGCTTGGGATGGTTGTCATTTTAGCTAAGGGGATTAAGGAGTGCCCCACCAACGTGACCTTTGAGTTAAGTCCCAAACTTAACTCTAGTGCTTAAGGGCCTAGAGGAAGAGCACGTCGGGCACAGATGTAGTTGCCATCGAGTCAGAACGGGTTGTGATCTGTCTGGACTGCCATGGTGGGGCACCTCCTGTCTCATTGCCTTCATGTCTCTTCTTCCTGCTGGCCATGTTAGTGTTGGCTCTTCTAGCTCCCCCCTGTGGTGGTTCAATGCCGGACTGTCCGTTTAATGGGAGTCAAGGAGGGGAAGAGTGTTGGAGGTTAGCTCTTAGTAGTCTCGTGGAAATTGTCAGGAAATCTGTTTTCGGTATGGTAGGCGCCTGTTGTATGTTTTCCAGGGAATAACTTTCCAGTTTATGGGGAAAGGACAAACCCAGGGCTACTAAGGGTACAAAAGAGATTCTGCTTTTTGGACATACTTCCAGCCAGTCCTTCTCTTTCTAAACACCCTTCACCTTTCACTTCCCAAAATACACCATGTTGCCAATTTCTGAGTCTTTTCAAGGGTTCTGCACCGTAAATCAGCCTTCTCCTTGGTCTTCCTCACACAGGCTTGGGATCCAGCGTTCTCCTGCTGCTGACCCCGCTCCTGCCTGCGCATCTCCTGTGCTGCTCTCACAATTTTGTTAATGTACTTTCCTCTCCAGCCCTCTTTGTCCTCGTGGGTTTATTCCGAACGCTAAAATACAATAAATCGGGAATCTGGAAGAGAGCAAGGCTAAATGTGTATGTGAAATCGTCTGCCTTGAACTGAAACCCAAATGATAGTCTCTAAAGTTTTTCAGTGTTTATTTGGTGGAGATGTGAAGAAATTGAATTTTCTTTATTGAAATTGTATATTTTTTCTTAATGGTCAAAATAACATAACTTCACCTTTTTTTTTTTAAGATTTTATTTATTTATTTGTCAGAGAGAGAGAGAGAGAGAGAGAGTACAGGCAGGCAGAGGCAGAGGGAGAAGCAGGCTCCCTGCGGAGCAAGGAGCCCGATGTGGGACTCGATCCCAGGACGCTGGGATCATGACCTGAGCTGACGGCAGCCGCTTAACCAACTGAGTCACCCAGGCTTCCCCATAACGTCACCTTTTCCCCCCTTTTTTGCATCTTACAGTTTCATCATCATTCCTAACTAGCACAACTACTCAATCATTTACAGTGGAAGTAATTTACATGGTCAGAGTTACAAATCATGTTAACATATATTTGTTTCCCATGTTCATTCATTTACAAATCTGCAAACTGTTTCTAATTTTTGTGTATCGTCTCAAGTGTTTATTTTGAAAAATATCAAACATACAGAAAAATTGCAATAATAAACTTTGACATATCCTACACTTGAATTTATCAATTGTTAACAGTTTGCCACGTGTACGCTCACTCTCTCCCTCGTCCAGGGGCTCTTGGGCTAGCTCTCTTTGTGTCTTTCACTACATGCACATATATTTTTATTTCTCGACCGTTTGAAAGTTGCAGACATCAGGACGTTTTTATCTCTAGCCTGTCAGTGTGATTCTTTCAGGAATGACTGTTTTCCTACACAACCATAGCCCTGTTCTCATGCCTGAGAGATTTAATATTAATACAGTAATACTATTTAATGTATAGCCCATTTTCAGCTCATCCTAGTGGATCCCAACATTTCCTGTAAGGGTGTTCGTCCCCCTCCTGCAATCCTAAATCCAATCAAGGATCAGATACTGCACTTGATGACCATTTACCTATAGACTTTTTACATCTAAAACACTCCCAGAGCCTCAGGGTGTGTGTGTGTGTGTGTGTGTGTGTGTGTGTATGTGTGTGTATTTTATGACATTAATATTTCAAAGAATCCAGGCAAGCTTCTTGGTAGCATGTCTCATAATCTGGATTTGTATGGTTATATGTCCACGATTAGGTTTGGATTCAATACATTTATCTCTATATATTTAGCAAGGATAACACACAGTCAGTGCTGTGTACTTCTCGTGCATCCCATAAGGAGGCGGATAACATCAGATTGTTCCATTACTGGTGATGCTAAATTTAGTGGCTTGAATAAGATGCTGTATTCCAGATCTCTCTATTTTAATAGCTCATTATCTCGATACTTAAGAAGTAAACTATAAATACTAGCAGAAGTAATAGATGTAAATACACTGTTCCCTGACAAACTCTAACCTAACAGTTTTAGCCTCCATTTATGATTCTTGCCTGAAGCAATTATATCGATGACGGCAAAATAGTGATTTTCCTAATTCTCATTCTTTAGCCTTTATTAGATGGCATTCTCCCATAAAAAAACCTTCTCCTTCCACTCTCTTCCCCTCTTCTCTGGCTCACTAAGTATCACTATATATGGATTTTTAAATTCAACGTATTATAGCCCATTACCTTCACTAGTAATTTTGAGGCTCAAATTATCTGACATTTTTCTAATCAGAGCCCTTTCAAGCCAGTTCCTATGTTCTTGGGAGGTACCCTCCTCAGTCTTTGAGTGTCCCTTGCTTCCTAGCACAGAAAATATTCTCAGCTTCCTTTGTAGTTTCTCTGCCTCACATCTACAATCAGTCATTTCTTTAAGGAGCCCTCGTTGCTTTTAGTGAGGACTTACATTTAGAAACCAAATACTGGGCATTAAGTTTCATTATATGCTCCCTTTTGTGTATGAAAAGAGAAGTAGAATATTTCGCATGTGTTTGTATGCATTTTTTTATTTTTCAGAAAGAAACTCAATAAAGATAAATCAGAAACAAATGGAAATGGTCATGTCTGGGAAGTGGGTGGGAATGAGGTGGAGAAGCAGGCATGGAAACACAGCTTTTCCGAGGATATCATTTCACATGGCGGGTGTCATTTTCCCTTCAGTGGACAGAGTTAGGAAACATCACAAAATTGTAAGTTTATATCAATCCCTCCAGTTCAAATCCAATACCGCCCACCTTCGCTCATTCTGCACTGACCGTCCCTTCTCCACAGTGAGAACCCCGTTCCCCCAAACCTCACTATATGCATTCACTTACACACATACTAGATGCGATAAAGAGTTTCAGAATCACTACACCAACACCACCTCTCCAACAAACGTGTGGAATAAAGTTGAAGATATTTTGCTTTTTCAAAAGATCTCGGAATATGGGCCATAGTGTGTATGTAACCAGAACCCTGTGTTCAAGAGCCGTTTTAAAAATTCTCTTTCTTTGTGTGGTCATGTGCCTGCTCTACAGTGCACTAGTTGATCCAAACTTTTATAGCTAGGCATTTAGGTTACTTCCAATATTTTTGCTGGGTTCATTTATCTCTGTTTGCATTCTCTTTGAAGATTTGCTTTTTCATCCTTTATTGATGTAATTTTACTTTTGAATATGCAGAAGGGTTATATGGGTCAATAGTCAAAACCATGTAAAGGTTATATTTGGAGAAGTTTCTCTCTCATCCCCATCTTTTCCTCCCTACACTCACCCACTAAGGCAATGATTTTTCTGTTTTTAATTCAACTTTCCTGAGTTTCTTCTTCAAAAGTATACTTTTCCCTTTTCTTTTTTTTTTTTACAAAAATAGTATTCTAACATATCCATATCTATGAATAATATATTTATACATAATATATAAAATAAGTAAAAACATATAATTTTGCACTTTTTTAAAAAAGTCAATTTTTTAAATTAAAAATTTAACAATTTATCCTGGAAATCACTCCATATCGGTTAACAGAGATCTTCCAGAGACCTTCCAATTTCTTCCTTACAGTGCTACACTGTCAGAGGATAAATCGTTGCTTACTTAGCCTGCCTTTTACGGACAGGCATGTAGGTTCCTTCCATATTTTGCTAGTACAAATAGGGTTTCCACGAGTGGCTGTGTGCCTACGTGGAGGTGTATCTTCTGTTCCTTTCACTCTTTTTCTCGTCTTGGATATATTATATCTTTTGTACTGGTCCCACACTTCTTGAATATTCTATTTTATTTATTTATTTTAAAATCCCTTGTCTTTCAATTTGGGAAGTTTCTGGTGAGATGTATTCAAGTTCACGGACTCTTTCTCTTAGCCGCATCTAGTCTACTGATGAGCCTATCAAGGCCATTCTTCATTTCTGTTAGTATGTTTTTGGTTTCTGCATTTTCTTTTGGTTCTTTTTTAGTGTTTGTGTCTCTCTTACACTGCCAATTTGTTTTTGCATTGGTTCCCTCTTTTGCTTTGAGCTCTTAGCATATTAATCATTGTTATTTCATATTTCTGGCTTGATAATTCCAAAATCTGTCATATTTCAGTCTGGTTCTGATGCTTGCTCTCTCTCTTCAGACTGTGTGTTTTGCCTTTAGTGTGTTTTGTCATTTTTGTTGAACACTGGACATGCTGTATTGAGTAAAAGTAACTGAGACAGACCATTAATGTGACGTTTTATGTTTATCTGGCTAGGAGTTAGGCTGTGTTTACTGTTTGCAATAACTATTTATATAGGTGTCAGACCCTAAAATTGCCTTATTTTTATGTCCTCTGCTGTCTTTGGATTTCCTTAGAACTTCTTTTTAAATAAGGTGTGAAACTTTCTGTTCTTTCCATTGCATTTCCCTGATATGATACTACTGCAGCCCTCTTGATGTGGTGGTGAGGTAGGGGTGGGAGGCATTCTGTAGTCCTGTGATCAGGTCTCCATCTTCTGCGAGGCTATGCCCAAGGCCGGGAGCTACACAACCACTCTCAGCTTCTCCCCACCCTAACAACCTTGAGGTGAGACCAGAAGACCATAGGAGGCTGGAGTTGGGTACTTCCTTTCTTCCATGTCCATGAGGCTCTGGAAAAATACTTTTCTTTGAGGGCAGACCTTTGTTAAGGGAAAGAGAAAGCTCTGGGTATGTTTCAAAATAGTTAATTGTCCCCTTCCTCTTCTGGAAATACAGGAGGATTTTTGTTTTTTTAAGTGTTTAACCTCAGAAACTATGAGGATCCTAGAGGTAAAACTCATGAAAGTGAAGGCCCCCTTATGGATGGTCCCCAAGATATTTTTCTTGGCTACTACACATTCAGTCCTTAGCAATTAGTCAGTGACCTCCATTTCCCTATTGATTTCCTACCAGTTGGTGGCTTCAGCAGTGGTTTCTGATCTCAGTAGGCTGTGGTCCTCCATATTTTCCTGTTTAATTCTCAGGGCAGTGGTTTCTCTTTGACCTCAATTCTCTGATGGACCTAAGAACAGCTGTTGATTTTCAGTTGGCTCAGCTTTTTTTTTTTTTCCTTGTTTTAAAGTTGAAAAGTGATGACTTCCAAGCTTTTTACAAGTTGTACTGGGAACCAGAAGTTCATATAAATTATGGAGAGGTGTCTTTTTTTCCCCCAGTTTTATTGAGCTCCAATTGATATGTAACATTATATTAGTTCACAGTGTGCAGCATAATGATTTGATACATGCATATATTGCAAAATGATGGCCATAATAAGTTTAGTTAATATCCACCACCACACATGGTATAGCTTAAGGTATGTCTTTTTTTTTTTTTAATTTACTTATTCTTAGAGAGATCATGAGCGGGGGGAGGGGCAGAGGGAGAAGGAGAGAATCCTTACGCTGAGTCCATGTTGGGCACAGAGCCTGATGTGGGGCTTGATCCCAGGACCCTGAGATCATGACCTCAGCTGAAATCAAGAGTCGGGTGCTTAACCCCCTGAGCCACTCAGGCACCCTTTAAGGTATGTTTAAGGGTAAAATCCTAGGAGTGGTTATGATAGATTGAAAGAGTTAAGATATCTGCGATTTTGCTTGATGTTACCAGATCTCCCTGCCCTGGGTGATATTATTTTGTGCTTCCACCAGCAATATGTGAGATTATTGGTTTTCCAACAACCTTGCTAACAGAACGTTGTCAAGCTTTTGAATTCTTGGCAATCCACTGGTGAGGAATGTTGTCTCGATACAGTTTTATTTTACGTTTCTCTTATTATGAGTGAGCATTTTGTCATGTTTAAAGGACATTTATATATCGTGTGGGCTGTCTGTTCATGACTTTTGCTCCATCTCCCACTGTTCAAAAAACAGAGTTTTGGTGTTTTCCCATCAAAATTAAATACTTTATGTATTAGGGAGATTAGTTCTCTATACACGATGTATACGGAATCGTTTTTACTAGTTTGTGATTTGTTGCTTTTTAAAAAGATTTTGATGCAAAATTTACTTTTGAACCTCCTGTGGATGGAGTGATACGGTATGTACTCTTTTCCGTCTGGCCTTTTGGCTCCGAATTTATTCTCAGAGATGACTGCTTTAGCTATGCATTGTGACTGTAATATATTCCTTTTTTATGCATATACTGCCCTTTATTTAGGCATTCTACAGTTGATAAATGTTTGTGTTGCTTCCAGTTTCGGTCGATTGTAAGTAAAGCTGTGATGAATATGCTTGTTCATGGCAGTGCGCGCACACGTGCATACATTTCTTCTGGGTACATCCGCATTAGGAGCCCAATTGCTAGGTCATGGTCTGCGCAAATATTCAAGCTCAGTCGACACCACTTACATCGTTTTTCAAAGTAGTTGTACCAATTTACACACCCACCTTCAGTGTACGTGATTTCAATTTACTCCGCAGTCTCTCCAACGTTTTGTCCTGTTCATTTTTAAATTGTACTCATTCCGAAGCATTTATGTAGGCGGCTCATTACTGCTGAGCTCTCTTCATATGCATATTAGTCATTTGGATATCTTTTTTACAAAGTGTCTGTTAAATCTTTTGCCTGTTTAAAAAAAAAAAATGTGTTGCCTGTCCCTTTTCTTCTTGATTCAATGTTTTCCTTTGTGATATTTTTCTTTGTTCTTTGGTTTTTAATTCTTTGGCTATTTAGGACGTTTTATTTGTTCTAGATGTACCTTTATACTAATAACTTTTAATGCCTGCCGTCCTTTTTCTCCTTACATGGGCAACTTCTGTCGAGTTTTAAGACTTAAGTGATATCCTCTGCCTCCTATTTCACTATGTGTCAATCTGTGAGTTTGTTCTGTTTCTCCAGTTTTCTTCTTCTCTACCCATCTTATTCGTCTTATTTCCACTTTGTCAGGACCTTTGGGCCTTCACCTACTATTCTTCCACTCTTGTCTTCACTCTCGTTTTAACCTTCGGTCTCCACTTAATATGTTTCATTTCACCATCAGTCCTTTCCCCGAGAGTCTTCAGTCATCTGTGTGTTGGATGAAGGTTGTCCTTGACTGCATTTCCCACAAGGCTGAGAAGTACAATAGTCTTTGTCTTGTGAGGGTTAACATAGTTTTTCTTGTGCTATGAATTGCATGCATCTCAGACTTGATTGCTATCACTCGGTTTTCTCAGATACGTGTTCTTAGATATTATCCACCTCCATTTTCTCCCTCCTGTTCTTCTGGTGGTCTATTTGTAGATGTTTGACTGTTGACATCACTCCACTGATCTTGAGTGCCCTCTCCCTCCTACTCTCCCAACTTTTTTAAGTTTTAATTTTTTTGATACTCCTATTTCTGTTCAGAGAGTTTCTTTTTACTTGTTCTAATTCACCAATCCTTTCCTTGCTTGTGTTCATTCTGCCATCAAGCTCATCTAATGAGTTAATTTTTGTATTATATTTTGATTTCTAGAATTTTTATTTCATTCTATCTTATAGTTTTCATGTTTATTTTTTATTTTATTTTTTTTTAATTTTCAAAGATTTTATTTATTATTTGAAAGACAGAGATCATAAGTAGGCAGAGAGGCAGGCAGAGAGAGAGGAGGAAGCAGGCTCCCTGCCGAGCAGAAAGCCCAATGCGGGGCTCGATCCCAGGACCCTGGGATCATGACCTGAGCCCAAGGCAGAGGCTTTAACCCACTGAGCCACCCAGGTGCCCCAGTTTTCATGTTTCTACTGAAATCTTGAATCTCTTCATCTATCTTATCTGTCTTATAAGCTAGATTTGTTAACATTTTTATGAACGTTATTTTAAAGTCCCTCTCTGTTCTCTGAGTTGCCTCTTTGTCTGCTTCTGTGACTACTGTTTACTCTCTTGACCATGGATGTCATTTTCTTTCTTTTTTATTTTTGCGAGTGTTTAAAAAATTTTCTTCTGGACATTTTGTATAAAAGGAAACTAGGGACTGACAGAAATAATATTCTGTCTTCAGGGAGGGGCATGTGCTTTCTTATGCTAGACCACTAGATCTACAGTTGAGCTGGGACTGGTCTTTGTTGTAATTTTAGATTGGTTCAATTTGTCACTGACTTCAGGTATTTTAAGGATGAAATCAGGACATATCCATCACTTTTGCCTGAGCTCTGAGAACTAATATAAACTTTCTGAACTGTGCAAGATCTCTCCTTGATTTACAACCCAACTTCCTGTCTTCTGGGTGTCCCAGTTCTCTTTGCTCATGAGTCTAGCTTCCTTCTCTCCAAACTGGGGATATTTTTTTCGGTCCTGTAGCACTACCCTTGGATCTCCTTACTGTAGTAGCCCTACCCTCTGTGAAGTCCTGGGATAGATACAGGGATTTCTTTCAGGCTTGCTGCCTCTTGCTGTAACTTTGGGTAGTAATTAAAAGCCTTGCGTGCCTTGTGGTCATTTGTGGCTTTTCTTCTCCATCCCAGTCTCCCTCGGGTTATAGTCTGGAGTACCTAAGATCCTGGTTCTTTCAGCTCTTCTCCTTGCCTTCAGCCTGAGAGCTTAAGGTGCTTTTGTTGGATTTCTCTTTGCTATCCTGTTGTATTTCGCCCTCATGATTTCAAACGGCATATATCTTACATCGGTCCTACGGTCTTACACTGGTCCTTCTGTCTCATAATGGGTCTCTCTCAGCTCTCCTTTGCCCCCTTCCTTTTGGCAGACATCCTAAGAGCTTTGTGAAGATCTATGGGATTGGGTGGGGTGGTGCTTACTCTGTGGCTCTTCAGGATTCCAAAATATTATGCCAGTCCACACTTGGCCATAACAAGTTCTCTTTCTCTCTCCTTTTTTTTTTTTTTAAGATTTATTTATTTGTTTAAGAGAGAAAGTGCGTGTGTGTGTGTGAGTGAGTGTGGGAAGGGGCAGAGGGAGAGAATCCTCAAACAGCCTCCCCACTGAGATCAGAGCGTGAGGTAGGACTCAATTTCACAACCCATGAGATCATGACCTGAGCCGAAACCAAGAGTCAGATGCTCAACCGACTAAGTCACCCAGGCATCCTGATAACAAGTTCTTTTAACTTTACTTCAGAGTTCTCCTTACTTGACCATGGTGGATTTTTTTCTCCTCCTGCAGGTTCACCAGGGATGTGAATGGCAGTGAATCTTTTCTTTCCTATAAAGGACTCCTAATTTAATTTTCTGGAGTTTATTTCATTTGGGTTTCTCTGTGTTTTCTTTCTCTGATCAGTCTTTTTAATTTCTGATTTTGTATGTTATCTGTTTTGGTGATTAGGATGAGAATGATGCTTCTGCAAAATTCTATATCCAACGTAAAAGAGTAATCCAGATTTTCTGTATTTTTTAGTCTCTAGTTTAAAACCAATTTGTTTAAAACAAATTGTTTTCAAATCTTTAAGCCAAGAAAGTTTTTAAGAGACATTAAAGTGTTTTAAATTCAGATAAAACAGAGCTTCTAGAATGTAGAGTGTACACATCTATTTTTAATCTGTATTTAAAATGATCTAAAATCAAATGTTAAATGATTTTAAAGGAATAAAACAATGAATCAACCATCCTCCCAACACACAAAATAATAAAACAGAGTTGGAGGTATTCCATGAACTAGAGAAAGATCTTAATAAATTTCTGGAAGATGGAAAGCCAGAGAAAAAGTCAGGACTGAGAAGCAGTAGAAGGCGGAAGATGAAGCTGAGAAAAGCCACCCAAATGACTACAGTTGGGAAGGGAGTGTGTCTGCCATTCAGTGCTCTTAGGACTGAGATGAGGCAAGCAGCGGGAATTATAGCAAAGAGTTATGGTGAACACGGGGAATAGTTTCTGCCCTTACCTCATCATTCCCCTGCCTTTACCTTGCCCAAAGGGAAACCTATAGCAGGTACTTCATCTCAGGCCAAGAAAAAAGTAACAGGGTTCTTTTTGAAGAACTGGAAAGAACTCAAGTAAGTAGTGTAGGTTTTGGTGCTCAAAAGCAAAGCCATCCACAGGTTTTAGTTGAGTTCTCAAAGCTAAGGTTCAGTCACTGTCTTTAGGATGAAGGCCACCAGCCCAATATGCTCAGCCCAGATGTCTATAATCAGTCTTCCTATTGCCACATCTTAAATATGAATGGGAAACCAAGTGTTCTGGTGCTCTATTCCTGCCTGACAAGCCACTTCAAAATTCAATGTCTTAAAATAATAGTTTATTATTATCTCTCATGGTTCCTTAGGTTGTCTGGGTCCACCTAGCTTCTCATTTGGAGTCTCTCATGTAGTTATAGTCAGATGGCAGTGGGGGTAGTTATCGTCAGATGGCAGTGGGGGCTGGAGTCATCTGAAGCTTCCCCATTGGGCTGGATGCCCAAGACGGCGTTCGGACTCACATGCTTGGTACTCTGCTTCTCCTTGGCCTTGCTCGCTCCCTGTGGTTTGTCACGGCATGGCAGTCTCAACGCAATCATGGTTATTATATGAAGGCTGGTTTCTAAGAGAGGAAGGTAGAAGGTGCTGAGCCAGGAAAGGGTATACCCAGAACTATCACTGTGCCCTTCTGCCTTATTCTTTTGGTCAAAACAATCAGGGCTTCCCAGATTCAAGAAGGTGAACATATAGACTCCATCTCTTGACGAAGCACATATTACACTGTAGAAACATGAGGAATAGAAGTTATTATGCAGTTATTGTTGCAGTCATCTTGGGAAAATATAATCTACCACATTAATTATTACAAATGTTTCCAAAATAATCTTAAGCAAGACCGACAAAAATAAGTTGACAATTAAAGATCGTGGAGGGAAAAAAAAAAGATTATTCAAAAAGTAGAAAAGTCTGTAAAAAAAAAAAAAGCTTCACAACTTATTAGTATCTCTTAAAGAAAGTCAAGATGCTATGACCTCCATAAGACGAAGGAATTGGGTGCTATGAGAAAAGAATGATAAGAAAATAGGAAAGAACTTCTGAAATTCAAAAAATGAGTAGCTGAAATGGAAGAATAAGGAGGAGGAGGGGGTGAAGGGGGAGAGAGAGGAAGTAGTAGTAATAGTAGTAGTAGTAGAAGGAGGAGAGGGGGGACGCCTGGGTGGCTCATTTGGTTAGGCGGCTGCCTTCGGTTCAGGTCATGATCCCAGCATCCTGGGATCAAGTCCCACATCCGGCTCTTTGCTCAGCAGGGAGCCTGCTTCTCCCTCTGCCTCTGCCTGCCACTTTGTCTGCCTGTGCTCACTCGCTCTCTCTCCCTCTCTCTCTGACAAATAAATAAATAAAAAAAAAGAAAGCCAGTTTTCTAAAAAAAAAAAGAAGAAGGAGGAGAGGGGGGGAGGAGGAGGAAAGAAGGATTGGTCCAGCCTGTATTTGCTTATATGCCTTGAAACAAATACACAAAAAAACAAACCTCTACAGAGATCTGTGGAAATAAAATTTTCCTTAGTTCTTCTCGATGAGTTTGTCTATTCCAGTGAGAGAAGAACAGATGAACAAATTTACATTTTGGCATGTATGTTAGAAGGTTAGTATGTTAAGGTTAGTTAGTCAAATGGCCCTGTGTTGCCTGTTAAATAAGCTTATGTTTTAAGGGCCTTGATGGCCTAGAGTTCTGGGCAGCTAGCTGGTGGCTTGGCTGGTCAAGGCCTTATATGATGCTGCCCATGTTCCTTCTATTGTTTCCCAAATCTGTATCCACCTGAAGTCAGACTAATATAACTAACAGCTCTGAGCAGGGAGAAACACAGGATGGCAGTGGGCAGCCTTTGAGGGCTCAATAAAGGGGTGAAGGACAGTCTAACACCTTGACCTTGCCAGCCACAGGGAGGACACCTTTAAGCTGATTATGAAATGTGCATTTTGGGGGCATATGTTGGAGGCACCACCACATTCTCCCCTCTAACTTTCTTCCTGAATACTACTCAGCTGCTTATGGGCAGTGTCGTGAGTTTCCCAAAGCTTCTGTCACAAAGTACCACAGACTTGGTGGTTTAAAACAGGAGAAATTATTCTCAAGTTCTGGAGGAACCCGTCCTGAAGGGGGAATCCTTCCTTGCCCCTTCCTGTTTCTGGTGGCTCTCATGTTCCTTCTCTTAGGGCCCCATAACTCCCATCCCTGCCGTCTTCTCCTGGTGTCTTCTTCCATAGGTGCCATATATCCTTCTGCATTTCTCTATAAGGACATTTGTCACTGGATTTGGGACCTTACTTGGATAACCCTGGGTGATTTCTACATGTCAGGATCCTTAGCTTAATAACATTGCAAACACCCTTTTACCAAATAAGATGACATTTGATCTTTTGTTGTATCAGGTAATATCCACAGGTTCCAGGAAACCGGACATGGGCCTTTTTGGAGTTACCATTTAACTCATTACAGAGGAGCCCCTCGAAGCCTGGGGACCGATATTCACACCAATTTCTTACACAATTTCTGCGGGCCATGTCCTGCTGTGTTAATTTGACTGTAACTACCTGAGCTTCCTGCCTGCAAGTCTTGTGCCTACATGTCCGAGCTCTTCTTAGAACTGAGAGTATCAGAGAGGGAAACCTAGTGAGGGACTTAGATATCCCGGTGTGGGACAGAAGGGCAAAATTTGGACATCGCAAAATGGACAGTCTTCTCCAGAGGACTGTGTCCCCTCCTCATTGCGCCAGGACAAAATCGCTCAAGTTTGGCTCCCAAGGCACTCCTTAGCAGGCTGAATCTGAGATGAGAATTACTCCACTTAGCAAAGAGGATTAATGTTTCATAACAAAAGATAATATATTCAATTGTATGCAAAAGAGGTAGTAGTAATGGCATGTATAAAGCGCACTTATTTTTGTCTATTGTATCATATGTTTAATTCCTATAAAAACACCAGTAGTTCTATTGAGTACTTTCGGAGAACTTGACCACTTCCAGAATGAATTGGATTGTGTTAATTAAATACACTTGACTTTGATGAAACCGAAACCTGATAGGCTTTCAAGGAAATGAGGCTTAGCAAGCTTTAGTGAATTTTAATAGATAGTGGATAGGATTAAATAGAAGATCAGGGAGCTCTGCTTCTCATCAACTGGAATGGACGAAAAGGCACCAGTCTCTCCTGCCCGTCTGGCAGAGAGGTTTACCTTTTAAAGGCTCATGTGGCTAAGCAGAGAGTCTGTTGATGGCACCCCAAGAGTTCTGTCTACAACTCTAGCCAAGAAAGGTTTGGTTCTCCTGTATTTAGTACTGATAATAATATTACAGATGAAAGAGTCAGATTTTTAATTATCTTAACAGGATGGCCATGAGGTTAACAAAGTGAGATGAAACTGAACAGGGAAAATCATAACATCTTTAATTCAAAAAAGCTAATTGCACAACTGTAGGGCTGGGGATACATGGCTTTGTAATAACTCATGTGAAAACAGGGGATTCAGAATAGTCACAATTGTAAATTCAGCCAAGAGGAATGGAATTGCCTAAAATATTGATGTTGTCTTCGGTCATATTAATATGAGAATTTGTGTCCAGAGTCTGGTCCAGTTGTTGATAAAACCACATCAGGGGGACCTTACTTATTGGGTCTACACATTTCAGGATGATCACAGACAACTAGAAAACACCCCAATTAGAGTGACCACCATAAAGAGGGGCCTGAAAACCATGACACATTAGGAATAGTTGAAAAACTGCAGTATTTTTCCTGGAAGAGAGTGGAGGTAGCTTAGGAAGGAAGGATATAATACTTATTTTCAAATAGCTAAAGAAGTGCTATGAGGAGTAAGATTTAAGTGTATTCTCTCCTGCTCCAGAGATTAGATGTAAGAAATTACAATGCATTCCTTAGATCTTCTTTTGATGCAGATTAGAGAAGCGAGCTTGAATTAGTTGAGGCAAAAGGGGGATTTTATTGTCTCACATAATGAAGGCATCCAGACTGAATCTAGTTCCTTGAACCCTTAAAGGAGTTTCTCACTCCATTTATCATTTCTACTTCTTTCTGTGTCATCTTCATTCTTTTCAATCACAAAAAGGTTTTTCTGTGAGGACATGGCCACCAGCAGTTTCTAACCTCTCATCACTCAAGGTTTCAGACCATAGAGAAAGGAAGCTCTCCTACCTTTTTGTGTGTGTGGGAGAGAGGAGGGTTGGAGGGGATTCCAAGGAAGAGCTCTGATTGGCTAACTTAGATCATGTGTCCACCTCCAGAGGCCTCTCCCTGATCAGGAGGCTGGCATGGTGGCTTAGCTAGACCCAGAGGTCACTCTCTTTGGCCTCATATAAGAAGATGGAATCCCCCATTCGAGTCCCAGATCCCTGGTAGTAGAAGGAGGCAGATACAGTTGACCAGAAGAAAGAAGAGAGGGGTTCAGGGAGACAAAGCCGTAATTCTCCACTACACAGAGCAACTGGTCTGTGTAAGATGGAAGGAAGATCATTTTAGGAGTCAGAAGTTTTTGGGTACTTAGCCCAGGGGAGCCAGTAATGTAGCCACTCACAAACCTACAAAAGAGCACAGCAAACAGAGCCATAGGGACCACAACAAAAGGGTGTCCTACCATACATTGTCCATTGATCTGCCTCTTGGACCACAGTGATCATTCTTCTTGAATCTCACATTTCATGTCTCCCAGTTACACCCCAAACTTCTAGATTGTGATTCTGCCTCACTGCTCTGATAACATTCACAAATAACTTTCTTTAATAGCCTTTCAGGTGAGACCTGGTCACCCTGTCCTCACCTTTCCTTAAACTCCTTACCACCCCCGTGACCCTTGCAGCTTGGTGAGTGGGCCATGTCGTTTCTCCACATGCATGTTCTGGTCAGTGCCCAGCTGAAGGCAGGAAGGGGACCCCCTGCAGGTCTCTGGAGGGCTCTCTCTGATCCCTGGTACTTTGCCTTTGAATGCTTATCTGCCTTGACCTCCTCAGACTTTAAGCTCTGTCTCCTCAGCTCAGGAGGCCCAGGGCTTATGGGTCTCCCTTCCTGTGCTGAAGTCTAACATCTCTCTTCAAGCTGGAGGTAGATGTTCCCCCAATCCTGGGCTCATCTTGTTGTTTTTCATCTCTCAGGGGTCACAGTCCTTCCTTGTCTGCTGTCTGCTGTCTTGAGAACTGTTGTTTCCTAGGTTTGGTTGCTTTTATCTATTTATTTTTTAAAAGATTTTATTTATTTATTTTTGACAGAGAGAGACACAGCAAGATAGGGAACAGAAGCAAGGGGAGTGGGAGAGAGAGAAGCAGGCCTCCCGCTGAGCAAGGAGCCTGCAGTGGGGCTCGATCCCAAGACCCTGGGATCATGACCTGAGTCGAAGGCAGATGCTTAATGACTGAGCCACCCAGGTGCCCCGGTTTGGTTGCTTTTAAAGTTTGTTTCAGGTGGGGGGGGGGAGTCCAATCCTGTTACTTCATCTAAGCTAGAAGTAAAATTCCATAACCAAAGGTTTGCTATGTTTAAAAATATTGTTGAAATGTGGTGTGTTTTTCCTCAGTCTTATTCATTCCTCGGTCTCTTGAGCTCTCTATTAAAAGTCAGAGGAAATTAGAATTTGTTCTGCCTTTCATTATCAGTTGGTAGAAGCCATGGGATCATATTTTTTCCACATAGAAGAAAGTTTCCTTTCAATGGATGCTTCTTTATCTTTTCCTTAGTCCTGCTTCTTATTGTAGATCAGTCCTTCTCAATGAGCAGTGTTTACATATATTCATTATGCACTTTAATCATGACAGCTCTAGCTCAGAGGATAAACTACAAATTGTTTTCTTAAAAAAGCCTAGAGTTACAAAAAAATGTCAGTTTTTATCAGAATAAAAATAAAATGTATAATAGAGGCTCAAACAGTGGTGAAATGTTCATTATTTACCAAGAAAATTGTCATTGTGAGGACCAGTGTTTCTCTAATGGCAGAGACAAGGTGACACCAGCAATGGGAGGGAGCATAGCAGGAAAAATGTTCATTCTTTCCTTCCTCCTTTCCTCCACATGTACTTGAACAGAGCTGGGTTAAAACCCTTAAGTATGACCAATACTTGACTATGCAACATAATCATATTAAAAATTGACAATGTACTGTTAATTACTTACCTTAAAATAGCAATAATTTCTTAAAAGCATCTAATAAATTTTTCAACTTTTATATTTTCAATAATTTGAACTCTTCTTCGAATCAGGGGCCCCCTTTCCTATGTAGATAAGAATCATTTGTAATTAGCACATCAATTATTTGTATGTAAATGAGTACTTCTAAAGTAACAGTGAATGGTTCATTAACTTAAATAGTCTCCTCATAAATTTGTTTGAAACTCTCTGTTACTTTTTTTTTATAGCACTTATAAAAGTAAATTTCATCCCAGGCCGCTGATGAATTATCATAAATTCTAAGTGAGTAAGGTCCAAATTAATGAGGCTTTACCATAAATTCATCCAGGGCCATAGTAGGCTGACTGTCCCAAGAGAGAGCAGATGTGCGGTTGACAGGAGGGCCCCTGAGAGATTGTATTTATTGAGGGCTTACACATGCCAGGCACTTAGCTAAGTGCTTTACATGCATGATCTCATTTAATGCTCCCAACAATACAGTGATTTAGGTGATGCTACCCATTTCAGATGATAACACAAAGGCTCAATATGGTTTGGTAACCCAACCAAGACACACTTGTAGGAAGTAGCCAAACAGGGGCTTAAACTCAGAAGTTCCTAGTGGCAAAGCTCCTGGACTTCACCACAGGATACATGGCAAGTCTAGGGGGCTTCCAGGGCTGCCCTACATGCTTCTCTGCAAACATTGGCAATACTTCTCTCTCTACCTGCCACTTCTCGGCAGCCCTCCAGGTCTCCCCTTTCATCCCTTGGCTTTTTGGGTCTTGGCCTCTTGGGGCTCATTCAAGCCCATTCACCCAAATGGAGAGTCTAAATCAGTTGGTGTTCTTGGCTGTCGAAGGCCATGGGAAGTGTTGTGTCTTTTGTGAAAATGGCAGTTAAGGTTCTAAATAACAGCAATGGAGGATATTGGAGATGGTTTGAAAAGGGGTTTTGTTGGCTGATTTATAACCAACTTTTGAAATGAAATTTAATAAATCTAGGAAGATATATGAGCCTTCCAGGGCTTGTTATATGAATTGTTTGTAACTGATTTTTTTCCCAGAGCGTCTCATATGAATTTCTTTTATATATTTTATATATTCTTGGAAAATGAGCTCTAGAAATCAGAGTTCCTGCCTAGCCTCTTTTGTCTCCTGTTTCTGGACAAATGCTCATCGTTTCATGTTAGGCAGGATTCCCTCTTGATGAAGAGGAATGTGATGGTGCTCAGGATTCCTGAATCTAGCCCGCCAGCCCTTCCTTACTTGACTTGCGACTCTGGACATGTCACATCCTTCTTTGAAATGTAACTATGATCTGCTACTCTCTCCTCCATCCCACCTACCTCCAAACCTTATCAACACACTTTGGAAATGGACAGGGTGAACCTCTGGCTCTGCATGGACAAAAACCTCTCCCAGAATTTGTCTTCAGCTGTTTTGTTTTTTTCTTTTTTTTTTTCATTCACTGTACAGATGACTATTGAGTGATAAGTGCCAGGTGCTACTGGAGGTGCTGGGAATTTGGTGGGAAATAAGACAAAAAGGAGTCCTGCTCTAACAAAGCTTTTACTATGGTGGGGAAATAAACACACAAATTAGTAAGATAATTTTGATGAGCAAGGGACACCAATGAAGAAAAAAAGAAGAGTGTAGCGCAGTGGGGTAAGTAGGTGGGTATGATTTTACATGGAGCAGTCAGGAAAAGTCTCTCTAAACCCATGAGATATGGGGGTAGCTAGTGCAAAGGTCCTAAAGTAGAAATTAAGGTGGCACCAAAAGAAAGTTATTGTCCATTTTATATAGGGTCTGGTACACTATCATTAAGATTTCAAATTTTATTCTCACTGCAGTGAGCATTTTAAAAACCATTTGAAAGCGTACTCTGGCTTGGTGAAGAATAGAGTTATCGATGTGGTTATCATGATGTAGGTGAGAGTTTACAGTGTCTAGGTTTGGCTGGAAGTCATGGTCAGAATTGGTCAGACTCAGGAAATGTTTCAGAGTTGTTGCTGATTGGTCTGACTGGTGGAGGGTGCACAAGGTGAGGACAAGAGAAAAAATTACCTGTGATTCTCCAGGATATGGAGAATACAGGTATTCTCTTGTACAGCATACAGGACAGACAAAACCCCCCAAAACCCAGACCACATTTCAACAAACTCCAAGTAATTCTCTCCCTTCCCTTCCTAACCATACTCAGATTTTTTTTTTGTTTGGACTATCATCCCTTCCCTCATGCTGACCTCATCTTCACCTCCAGAATTATAGTGATTCTGTCCCCATGTTACAGTGATTGTTTTAGGAGACCTAAGCCAGTCAGTGCATGCATTTCCTTGGTCCCAGTGATTGGTTGAAAGGTGGCTAATCAGAGTGAAGCTTAGGATTCTTTTTTCAAGAATTGGAGGAAGTGATGTTCTTTCTCTGTGTGGATGCATGGGATGAAATGCACAGTTTTGATTGCTTCTGGCAGCCATCTCAGAAAGCCAGCCTGAAGAAAACATTTGATATGTGGAGGCAGGGAAACAAGGAAACCACTGGGACCAAGAGCTGAGCTCTGTTCAAAATGTTCCTGAATTGCTTGCTTTGTTATGGGGGTAAGTTGGTATTTATATTATTTACAGCCCAGGTGCATCTCAGGTGATACAAGCTCCATGCTATTTTCATTGGGATATGAAGATACAGTCTCTTTACAATTGGACCAGAAAGCTGCTGGGAAGGAGCAAGTTTGAGTGAGAGGATGGAATAAGGATATGTGCCAAGAAAGAAAACAAATTAAGGGAGGATTCCAAGGGTTCTAGAATTGTGTTGGAAGAATTGAAATCTCTTTGGAAGCAATGAAGAGCAGATCTGACTTTGTGGAAGATAAAAACAGCAGTGGTTATAATATATATATATATTTTTAAAAACAATTCCTCTGCAGCATAGGGAGCTTAAAGAGAACCTTGTAGAGATGGAAGACAGAGAACAGAGCTCTATAGGTGTCTTCAAGATACCACTGACATCAGCTGTAGCAGAAGCAATAAGCAGGGCAGAACTGAAGAAAATATTCCAGAAATGAAGAACAATCTGAATGTGCAGATCACATGGGCTCCCTCTCTTCCAGGAGATGATGATGGAAGGTATACCATGCCTCTTCCATATGCAGCCCTCCAGGAAAAGAAAACCAAAGAAATCACAACCCCTACCACCACCAGCGACCAAACTGGCTGCTGCCAAAGGACAAAAATCCTGCTGGCCTTTGATTTCTTCTCAGTAACCCTAAGTGCTAAAACCAACAGAGAAACTTATATTTGGATGTCCTTTGTGGTAAATGTCGCTGACTCGAGAATCATATACCCTGTCTATTGTTATTCATGCTCTAGATGTCTAAGTTCTTGCAAACTGTGCAAATTGGGGCGGATCAAAATACTAAGTACCCTCTGCACAATTTCAATATCACATAAAGTAACAGAGTTACTTTAAATCTTAAAATATATAATCCATACAAAGCACTTAGAAGAGTGTCTTGCACATCTATTGCATCTAAAAATGTTACCTCTGGGTGTGGTGCATAAACAATGAATTTTGGAACACTGAAAAGAAATAAAATACAATAAAATGGGAAAATTTTTATAAAATAAGTAAATAAAACAAAAAAAGCCAATACAAAATGAAAAAATAAAAATAAGAAATAAAAATGTTACCTCTTATTATTAGTAGTAATAGTAACATTCTTCATTGGAGAAACTACTTGAGGTTGTACCTCATTTGATGAAGATGGAACCAACATGTAATTTCAGGAATAAAGAATTCATTATGCAAAAGAACTACATAGGCATCAAAACTATTAAGACATAATTAAAAGCTAAGTGCTAAATAACTCAAAGCCATGAGGAAAATTAAAATCATTGATTTTTATTATTGCTATTTTGGGATAATGCATATAAACATTCCAGTTTCTTAAGAAGTCTTGACCAATGGATCGTTTTCTCAGAAGTAAAAGTTCTCAGTCTGGGGACTGTTACCAGTGGATACTTTCAAGTTTCAAGAAACACATCATCTCCCTGCTATATAAACTGTCCCAGAACATCAAAATAGATCGATAGCTCTACCCAATTCAGTTTATGAAGCCATTGAGGGACAACCGCCACAATGTCTGTGGCAGTGTTTTGGGGCTTTATGGATAGAAATGGAATTGCTAGACCAAATTTTCATCATCTGAGCTTTTCTACCAACCACACTTTGTCTCCTCAAGGCAAAAATAGTTATGAATGACCTATATTTGATAATGAGTTTTCTTCTTCTTTTTCTTCCCCTTCATCTTTTTCTTCCTAGCTAATTTCTTTAGAATACCTGAAACTTCAGGTCCAGGTTTATAAAATTTTAAACAAGTTGGGGTCTTCAGAGGGCCTTGCAAATCTGGATACACTGAAGCACGGATCATTCACAGGAGACAGAGTAGCATACACCATAGCTGGTGGGCGGGAGTACACGGTGTTGGAGGGACACTAAAAAAGCTACTGTAATATGTATGCTTACAACTGGTTGCCAGTTTTTCCTGAGTCTAACCAACCTGGCCTCATTTGTTGCCCAACTTCCGTGGCACAGTGAATGCCTCCTAATCAACAAAACTTCCTAAGACCCATAGGCCGTTCCCACCATTGCTGTGCTTTAAGGCAGCATGTCACAGACTAACCCAGGAATGAATCCTAACAGTGGTGGAGGGAAAGAAGAGGGAGTCCCAGGTGCTAGTTTTTAAAGGATGACCCTGTTCCAAGGGGCTCCAGCTCTGTGGTTCCAGCCTTATCAACTGACTTCCTCCTAGTTCTTTACTTTCTCCAGCACAGTAAACTACAGTCATTGAAACAGCTTGTATAGCATTTTTGAAACCTGAATGAACCTAACAAATGCCAGACATTCCTTTCTGCAAGTCTCATACCTAGCCCTATGGGAAGGTTTGACTAATAACAATAGAATTGTTCTTGGAAGAGATGTTCTTGACGTTTCTTCAACACAGAGTATTAACATTTTAAATATTGTGACAATTTTAATGGGCTAAACTTGGGATTTTGTTTTTGTGTATATATTTTTCCTTGAAAAATGTTGAAAATAAATTTTTAATGTTCAGAAAATAAATCTCACATCAGTGTACCCACCATCCGGAATTTTAAAATGCTAGCATTTTGCATTTTTTGCTTCAATTTTTTAAATAAGATAAATAGGACAATACAAATAAAACTAAAGTTTCCTTTTTTTCCCTTCATCGCCTTTCTATTCCTCATCCTCCCTTTCAGAGAAAATGCCTATTATGAATTTTCCCATATTCTTCCAGTCCTTGTTTTATACTTTTTCTACTTAAAACCATATCTATTAAAAAAAATAAATGTAGTGTTTCCTTGGGTTTTTAATATCGGTATAAATCTTCTATATTATATACATCTATTTTATGCTTTTTAGGTATTTTCACATTGATACACATACATCTAGCTCATTCTTTTAACTACTGTAGTATATTTCATCATTTGTGACCATGTCACACTTTATCCATTCCTCTAGTGATGAACACTCTAGGTTTTTTCCCCCCTGAATGTTTTACTATTACAACACTGCGATGGTGACATCCTTGTTTGTTGAGTGTGATGGTGTCTTTAGGGTTTATGGGTAGAAAATCACTTGCTGGACTCTAGCGTGAGTACTACTCAGCATTACTAGATATTGTCAAATTGTCCTCCAATGTGTTTGTGTCAAGAAACTCCATCAACAGTAATATGTCAGCAGTTCTCCCTGCCTCTGCCTCCCCCGTGTCTCTGTCCCTGAAGGCCTCTGTTGACTTGGGTTTTCCGTTCTCAGGGACTCAAACTACACCGCCCTCTGTCTTGCTTCAACTTGGTTAAATGCCACTCTCAGGAAAGCCTGACTCATCAGGTCCACACAGACTTCTTATTAACTCTTAGAGCAATCATGATTCATGAGTCATTGTATATTTATTTTGTATTTTTCTCCCCATTAGACCCTAAGTTAGGAGCGAGGGAACTTTTCTGCCATATTTATCTCTCTCTTCCCAACACCTCCCATGGTAGATAGTTATTAAAAGAATGAGTGCATTGAACACCCCCCCCCCCCCCCCCCCCCACCAAGAAAGACTCCAACTGCCCTGCCCAGGCACCAGTTACTAGGGGGTGGCCTCTGCCGGGGAGAGAACAGTGTTGTCATTCAGAGCCAAAGTGACTTGGGCCCGAGTCATGGCTCAGCAGTTAGTTAAATGCACGTGACACTGGGAGAGTTACAAAAACTTTCTAAATCACAGCTGCAGCCTGGATCAAAAGGGAACAAACGATATTACTGGCTCCACGGGGTTGTTACGAGAATTAAATGATACACAAATAGAAAGCCCTTAACACCCTACCAAACACATATACGAACAAAGATCAGCTACAAAGATACGACCAGGCAATTTACAGAGGGGAAAAACCCCTAAAGATTAATAAGCATAGGAAGAGATGCTGGAATTAATTAGTGATCAAAAACATGTAAATTAAAACAACAATGACACGTCGCTTTATACCTGTTAGACTGGCAGTGTCAGGATGTTGTGGAGTGTTCGTGGAAGGCGTGGCTCTCAGAGTCTTTGCACTCGGCTGGCTTTGAACATCGTGAAGCCCAGCAGCCGTTCCGAAGGGCGGTCTGGACATATCGGCATGTCATGTACAAGCAGACCCTGTGTGTGGCACCTGTGGAATATGTCTGAGCTAGATTCTCACCCAGGTCCGTAAGAGGACAGTGAAGATGTCTGTTGCAATTCTGCTTGAAGGCACCATGGTGCCTGTTGCTGGGAGAGTGGGCAGACACGATGGGGGCCACCTCGTAGAGTACCATGCAGCGATTGAAGACAGCGAACTAGACATATTCATGGCTAGATACTAAAATCAGTGCTAAGTGAAAAACAAAAAGGAAAAGATGATCTATAATGCAATGCACACATTCCATGACACGAAGGACAGAAAATACTTAATCCAATATCCTAGAGGCCTATGAGATTGGAACTGGAAAGGGAGTGAGGAACTAGAACTAAAGGAGATAAATTTTAAAAATATATCATGATAAAGAATGCCCAAATGAGGATATGATGATATACAGAGAACTGGGATGACCTCACCTCTCTACACCTGAAGTATTAAAAACAAAACCCAAGAAACACACAAAAAAACAGAAAACCCAGCAAGGGCGATAACCTGGCAGGACCCTGGGATGAAAGCCAGATGATCAACGTGGAACGTAACTTTCAGGTCCGGCCTGACAGGGTGAGGGCGTCCACGGAGCTGCCCCCTTTAGATACTGGTGAAATTTGTTTCTTTTTAAAAACTATTTAAAATCTTTGGAAGTGGTCCTGAAGACATACAGCAAATGAAGGAATATTTATTCAGGAAAATCGACCAGAAGTCTAAGAAAAGCAAGAGTCTTGGTGTTTGAACCAAGTCCTGCTCCCTCCTCCCGGCCCAGGGACACAGAGTGTCCACTCCAGGCTGGTGCGGTCACGAACCCTGGGCCCCATCACCCCCAGCTTCCGGTCAGGGGGGTGGTTATCTTCTCCTGAGGGGCTGGCCCCTGCGTTTCTCATCCTGCCCCCAGCTACCTACTGCTCAGGCTAACCTCTGTCCACATGGTGCGGAGTTGAAAGGATAACATGAATTGGAATATTTTTGATGCCTCTATTATCAGACACTGTTCTAGGCGCTGGAGATAAGCAGGAGGAGAGCCAGGCAAAGCCTCTGTGTGTGTATAGCTTCCATTTTCAGTCAGGGAGAGACATACAATAAACAAATAAATGAAGACATAATATAAAATCAGGCCATGATAAAGAAACGTAAAACAATGTAACGGATAGAGAATGATAGAGGAAGGTGGGCTGCCATTTTGGATAGGATGGTCAGGGAGAGCCTCTCTGACAAGATGCCTTTTGAGCAGATCCCTAAATGGAATGAGGGAGGAAATGTGCATGTCTGGGAGAAGAATGTGTCAGCCCTCTGCAGCGGCACGGGAAAGGGCCCTAAGGCAGGAGCATGCTTGGCAGGTTGGAGGACCCGCAAGGAGGCAGTGTGGCTAGAACAGAGTGGGAGGTGGGCAGAGGGGTCACCAGCAAGGTCAGAGAGGTATCCGGGGGAGCAGATTAGTTATGGTGTCCTTGCGGTTGTCCCAGCAAGGAGCGACTGGCTTAGACGAAGGTGGTAGCAGTAGAGGTTGGGAACCGATTAGCTTCTGGCCTTGTTCTTAAGGTACAGTTGACAGGATTGCTGATAGCGAGATGGGGAGTCAAGAATGGAAAAGAGAGAGAGAGAGAAAGAAAGAGAGGAGTCAAGAATGACTGAAGAATTTTTGGCCGGAGCAGCTAGATGCGTGGAGGGACCATTCATGAGGATGATCCTGCCTTGGGGAAAAGTACTCAGTGTCCATGTGGACACGTCCCTCTTGAGGTCAGCCTGATTCTTCCCTCCTTACGTGACTCTAGAATTTTCAAGAATTTGATTTTGGCTGTGTTAAATCTGAAATCCTTATTAGACATCCCACTGGAACTGTGGAGTAGGCAGTTGATGGTGTAAGTCTGGAGTTCAGGAGGGAGGGCAGACCCCAGGTATGAAACGAGAAGCGATCAGTATGCAGATGGTAACCAACGCCGTGGGACTGGGTGAGACTAGAAGAGGCCTGTGGAGTCCAAGGGTCCATGGTCATTGAGGGGTCAAAGGAATGAGGAAGAAGCCCCAAGAGACTGCAAAGGAGCATCCCGGGAAGCAGGGAGTAATTAAAGAAGAGCGCTGTCCCCCAGACCCAATTGGAGGCGATGATCCACTGTCCAAGTGCTGCTGAGATGCCAGGTGACTTGGCTGGAGGTTGACTCTTGGGTCTGGGAAGGAGGAGGTTGTGGCCACCTTGCCAAGAGGATTTCCATGATGATGTGGAGATAAAAGCTTGCTGGAATTATGTTCGAGAGAGAGTAGGAACAGGGGAGACTTTGAGAACAGGCCACTATCAAGCGAGGGTTTTTATTATGAAGCAACAGAGGAAAGGGGCTGGAGAATGATGGGACATCAGAGGAATTTTGCATTTCGTTGTGTTTGAGGAGGAGAGAAAGTGAAGCCTGCTTTGTGTCCCTTGGGTTGATCCTTTAATACAGGAAGCGTTGATGGTTCGGAGAGGGAAGGCTGCCTGCAGGAATGAGATCCGTGAGTAGGTGAGAGAGGCGGGCTCAGCCTCTGAGCAGGGGAACGGGACTGTTCGGTTCACCCACGGTCAAGACAGGCATGGCAGGTGACGTACACATAGTGCAGGGAGGCTGGTAGCTTTGGTGGTAGACAGACATGGACATTCTGTTTGGATCGTATCTATTTTAAGAAACAATCAGTTTTAAAGTAGAGGGGGTGTTGAATTTTAGAGGACGGTGTGTGTTGACTAAGGTTTTATTCTTCCATGAGTAACAGACACTCAAAATAATAGTGATTTAATAAGTTAAAAATTTGGAAGCAGTGTCCCCAGCGCTCATGTGAGAGCCCTGCTCCGTAGAGTTCTCGGGGTCTGAAATATTCCCCAGCTTCCCATTCCACCGTTCCTGGGACATCGCCCTCATCTCCTGCTCTGGAACGATGCTCCAGCTGTCACATGCATGTTCCAAGCCACAAAGTGAAGAAGGGAGAAGGGGTAGACTGGTTGGGGGTTCTGCAGTCTTCTTAAGAAGTTTCCAAAAGTTGCCACATGAAAGTTTCACTGGGCAAAATTTGGCCACAGGCCCACACCTCGCTGCAAGGAAATCTGAGAAATGTAGTCATACTTCTGGGCAGCCATATGTTCAATTAAAGATTCTATTACTAAGAATATTACAAATATTGTGGGATGGCTCTCCGTCTGTGCCACAATGTGACATAGTTCTCTTGGAGGGTGGGATAAGGAATTCAAGAAATACAGTAAAATTTTGGGGTATCTATATCTTACTGTTTCAGTGCAAGTAGAAGGAATTGGGGTTTTTGCCAAGTGAATTGAGCAGAGGAAGAGAGGAAGAGAGCTGAGGATATGTGCCAGGGAGAGATGAGAGGCATGGGGTTTGGAATCAAAGCTGGGTAACAAGGAATGGGGAGACAAGAAAAAATGGGAAGAAGTTTTAGAAATCCTTGATGGGTTTGGAATGATCTTGGAGTAGAGAGGCTAGAGTAGGGAGGGAAGGGTGGCAGTTGGTGGTCTGACTGTGGGCAGGTGTACCATTACAGGAAAGGACAAAGTCCAGAGCACGAGTGGAATTGGAGGGAGAGTCGTCACTTCATTGAAAGGGGAGAGTTCAAGGATATGAAAATACTTGTGCGCACCAACTATGTTGTGACATCTATGACATGTCCCTTACAGAGTAGTAACTCAGCTACATGATGATGGTGTTGTGTGCGTCATCTACGCCTTGTGTGGGTCATCTACGTGATGATGACATCACTGGGGGGTGGATAGGTAACCATAGCAAGGGCTTAGATTTAGAGGAAAGAAGGATGGAGGAAAGGAGGCCCGAAATAGCCATGAAGAAAAGGCGAATATTAGCTGTGCTCCAGACTTTGTCAGGTGGGTTGTGGGGACAGCAGTGGCCACCCTTCAGAGGGGTTCCTGGAAAGCCGAGGTGGGGGACAGAGGCAGGATTCAGAGATGGGATCTTTCAGAGAAAAGCTTAAACATCTCTGTAGGGATTTTTGCCGATAAGGACATGAGTTCTGGAAAGTATGTGGAAGGTCTTCATGGTCTGGGAAGGTGGGAGATTGGATAGCACTGTACTGGAACATTTTCACATGGGGGTATGAGCAGAGTGGGACGGGAGGGGAGCAGGGTTGTAGGGCACCATGAGATCAGCCCTCGGTGTAATTAGGGAAGATGTATGATCAGTGTTAACATGTGGCCTCCTTTGGGGATTGGTCCTCCAGGCACTGTCATCTCAACAGGGGTGGGGTGTCTTACCAGGGACAAAAGGAGCTCTAGAAACTTCCCTTAAATCTTCTGAGGGCCATGTTGCAGCCATGGGAGGGCTGTTAAACAGTGATCAGGCCTAGTTTTGGCAAGCCCGGGGCAGCTAGACCACTGGAGACACCCCTTGCAGAGTTCAAGGGGTGGTCTTACAGTGGGTGGGTGGGGGGTTGTCAACCCAGGATAATCCTCCTTGGGATTATCTCAACAGATGCCAAATGAAAATGCATCTGGCAAATGGCAATACCTATTTTTGATTTAAATCCAGACTAGAGGGTCACTTCCTTCACATTAAAATTAAAGCCAACATCATGCTTGAAGGTTATGAAAGCATTTTTGTTAAAGTCGAGAATAAGAAAAGGATGGCTACTGTCATCACAATTATTCAACGTTATTTTGGAGACAATGATGTGCATCCTAGAAAGAAGACACATAATGAATAGGAAGTTGCAAAATAACTATTTTTAGATATGAATGTAAATCTGGAAAAACTAAGAGAAGCACTTAAAAAACTATTAACAACTAAAAAAGAATTTAGCCAAATGGCTAGCTAAAAAAATTTTAGAATACAAAATTCAATAGCTCTCTTTCACGCCAACAATAACCGGTTAGAAAGTGTAATGGAAGAAAAACTTCCATTCATAGTAACAAAGAAGATAAAAAAATCCATGAATAAATATTATAGGAGAGGGGTAGGGCCTATAGGAAGGAAAACCTGAAATTCTAATGAGATTTCTTAAAAGTTGAGAAGGTTGAAAGATAAACTGATCTTTCATGAAATGATTCAACTTTGTTAATTGCATCAGTCATCCCAGATCTAAAGCGTAAATTCATCATGATCCCAATCAAACAGGATTTTTGGGAAGGATTTGACAAAATAGTGCTGAGTTTCCTCTAGAAAAGAAGCAATGCAAAATAGCTAAGAATAATGTAAAGAAATAGAGAGTTTTAAATAGAGAGTTAGATATTAAGATCCAGCCAGAAATTACAATGTGTTATGAAGCTGAAATCCAAGTATTTGGGTCTGGAGTAGGAATGGAAATAGAGAGTCGAGAGATAAACCCCGATAAATGATGGGAATTTAGAATATGCTGAACGTGGCATTTCACTGAAATGGTGGTGGATTAATTTAAGAAGAGGGCTGGGGCCCCAGGCTAGTCATTCGGAAGGAAGCCACAGAACCACGGGGTTCCTGCTGTCCCCTTGTGTGGCTGCAGACTGGGGGCTCCTGCCCAGCGCTGTTGAGCACGAAGCATTAACGGTAGAAGACTTGGATTCATTTCTGACCTCTCAGCGCTGGGAGGTTCGATATTTGGGAAGTCCTCTGTGTGGAGGTGGTTCTTAAACTGTCATGCAGGGAGAAGAAGGAAGAACTTGAGACAGTCACAGACCTGAGTGGGGCCAGGAAGCGAAGGGGTTGTTGAGTTTGGAGCAGGGTGAGGGAGCAGAAAAGGAATGCGGCAGCTTCCAGGTCTAAGGGCGGGGCAGCCAGATCCCAGGAGCCTCAGGCCAGGGGTGGTGGTGGTGGTTGGGGGGGAGTTTGGGTTTTATTGGTAAGTGCAGGAGAAGATTCTGGCAGGCTTTAAGCTGTTGGTGGTGGGGTGATAGGATCTGATCTGTACTTGTGAAAAGATCACTATAAAATGGTAAAGATGGTCAATTTGATGCTATGTGTATTTTATCCTGATTTTTGAAAAATGCTAATTTTTAAAAAGGTCACTGTTCTGGAGTAGAATAGTTACGACTCCTTAAGGGATGGGTTTTCATGGCCCAGTTCATCACAAATTTTATTCATATACACAACCTTCCTTGCCCATATGTGCAGTATGCACACACGTTTGAGTCTGCATCCCTTGTCTTACAGAGAAATCAATTCCTGAAGGATTAAGGATTCAGACCTAAAAATCACACACGGAAGGGAGGTTCCTGGCTGGCTCAGTGGGTGGAATGTGTGACTCTTGATCTCAGGGTTGTGAGTTCAAGTCCCGCATTGGGTGTAGAGATTCCTTAAAAAATCTTTTAAAAAATACAAGCAGAAGAAAACGTGAATGTTTGACTCTGGAAGTCAGAAAGGTCTTTCGAAGTGCGGCGATGATCCAACAGAAAACAGCTCCCGTGTAAATGCTGTAGGAGTCTTTTAAGAGGTAAGAAAGGAAAAGTCAGAAGATGCTTAACAGAAGAGATGGGAGCTCATTGGGGTTTCAACAAGACTAAAAATCCCTAAAAGTGTGTACAACGCATCAACCACTGTGAGAAGCACTTCATGGACTGCCTTTCTTCATTCTCCCAGTGGCGTGGATGCTCACAAGAAGTCTTACTTCACTTTATTTTAATAGATAAAGGAAATGGGGGCACCTGGGTGGTTCGGTCGAGCATCGACTCTTGATTTTGCCTCCGGCCGTGATCTCAGGGTCCTGACATCAGCCCCACATCAGGCTTCTCTCTCAACCGAGAGTCTGCTTGTCCCTCTCCCTCTGTCTCCACCCCACCCAGCTCATGCCGGGTATAAAAAATGTATAAAAAATATGTAAAAAATTATGTATAAAAATTATGTATAAAATTATGTATAAAAATACATAAATACATAAGTAAAACCCATTTATATATAAAAAAATAAAGAAAATGGAGCTCAGGTGTTAAGTTCCTTGTCCAAAGTCACACAGCTGGCAACAAGGAGAGCTGAAATTTGACCCCAGGCCTTCAGTAGGTACCTGGTTTGTTGCTCAGATCCACGTGTCACCCTGCTTTGCATCCTGGGGGGATCAGACTCAGGGCTTCGACACACCTGTCCCTTGACTTCCTGGTGGGTTTTGCAGTGGGAGGCTCTAGCCAATGACTAGTGGAGAGCGAGTCGGGGTACTTATTCCTCCTGCCCCCACTGGTCACTGCCAGGGTGGATGGCTGCGCCCCTTTGGCCAGCCATATCCTGTAGGACTTGTCACCATCCCCCTCCATGCCCCCTCTCTCTGTTTTCCCCCTCTTTCCCCTTCTGGCCTGGGAGTGGTCATGCCCCCCACCCCCCACCCCCGCCCATCCTTGCTGGTTTCCTTGCTGGGGAATGAGTCAGACGGCAGGGAGTGGTCTGATGGAGGGGGCTTGCCTGGGCAAATGGTAGGAGGTCAGAAGAGCACAGTGTCAATTACAAGGCTGAGAAGTTCCCAGCGTGTCCTAGCTTTCAAATGTGGCAAGTGTGGCAGATTTCCGAGGGCAGCACTGACCTGAGTGGGATGAACTGAGAGTGTGTGTGTGTGTGTGTGTGTGTGTGTGTGTGTGTGTATGAGAGAGAGAGAGAGAGAGAGAGATATTTGGGGTGGGTGGGAGTGGAGAAGGCGGGAGTGGGAAATGTTTCTAACAAGTCTAGTTTGATGTGCGCCTGTTTTCTTCTTGTGCATTTCCTGTGCGCCTCAGCAAGGTCTTTGCCACCCCCACCCGCCCCTACCCCCCTCAGGCCCCGGCAACCTTTTCTCACTGGCTGTAGCATTCCAGAAAACCTCAGCTCAAGATTGATGGCTTCATAACCTGCCCAGAGTCCTTGTGCTGCTGCAGCCGCGTCATGAATCATCAGTGCCACATCGCCCCACTCCCTCCACACAGGACCCGAAGGACACTCCGGAGCCTGCGCGGGCCCTGGAACCGCTCTGCTGGCCGGACACCAGGGCTGTGGCCGTGAGGAAGGAGGAGGAGGTGCGGCAGGCGGGGTGCTTGGCTTTCTGCGTGAGAGGACCCAGCAGCTTTGAATCAGAAGGTTTGGGAAGGTCTCACTGAAGTGGTTGAGTCAGCCCGTCTCCACCTCTCCCTGGTGGTGATTTAATAGCGATTACAATCACCGCAATAGTAATTAGCAGGCGCCTCAACTTACTGAATCTGGCGCTGGTGGGAAACCAGGCTTTATACCCATTTTCCTCTTGGCAGAAATGCAAATCGGTCTTCTCTCCCCATGCTACAGTCCGAGAGACTGAAGGAAACACAGTGAAGGGAAAAGCAGAGCTTTGAGCATAGCTGTGATTCCAAAGCCTGAGCTCTTTCTACCAGGCATTGTCTCCATGAAAGGGAGCACCACGTGGCAGACAGCTCTTTTCCGCTCTGTTTCTGCCGTGGCTCCCACTGGCCCCTCTCTTCTGGAGGGGCCTCCCAGCCTGGGGAAGGACTTGTGTGGGCTCTGTGCTCACTTCAGGGAAACATGAACCGGACAACTTATCAACAGCAGTTTCTGGTCTCACAGGTCTGGAGACTGGCCTTGGAGACCTCGGAGTCGGGGGAGCTGTGCTCCCCCAGAAGGCACTAGGGGAGCGTCTGCTCTGAGGCTCGCTCCAGCTTGGGGAGTTCATTGGCTTGTGGCCCCACAATCCCAGGCCTCATAGGGCGCTCTCCCTTTGTGTGTGTCTCTGTGTCCAAGTTTCTTACGAGGACATTTTCTAAAAAATAAGATCACCGTCCTGTTGACTTAAGGCTCCCCCTAAAGACGCATGTTAACTTGATGATCTACCAAGACCTCATTTCCAAATAAGGTCTCATTGACAAGTACCAATGGTTAGGACCTCAACATCCTTTTGGGGTCACAATTCAACTTATAACAGGGTCCCTCACGCCCTGCCAGGCCACGGGCCTCTCCTGGGATCCTCAAGCATTCGGTTGGGTCTCCAGCCACAAGAACATCAAGAGGAGGATAGGAACGTGGGCATGTGTGCCAAGGGGGAGCAGGGGCCTTCTCTTGGGGGAGGGTGGGAAGCAGGGAATGAGGAGGGTGGAGGAAACACTGCACATCCATGTGCCCATTGCTGCCCTTGATGACAGTCAGTGCCGGAAGAGGTTTTGGGGCCTGGCGAACTCTTGCACATCTCCATTTTATGAAATGAGGGTTTGCAGCAAAGCTCATCAGAGCACACAGATCACTGCTAGCGATAGGACCTCCTAAGCACGGTACCTATTGTCCCGGCCAGGGTCACACAGCCCTCCTACGGGGGCATCTCGCAGCAAGGAGGGCCCAGGCTCAGAATCTCTCCCTGCCTGAGAGCCCAGGCCACTCAGTATCCTGGGAGATACGGATCGATCCCGAAGCACCTGGGAGGAAACCGATCAGTCGAGGAAGAAATGAGTCTGCTTGGAGATGAGCAGATCTGGGGGGAAAAATTAACAACGGCTAATTCAGTCACACTTAATTTAAAGTCTTCTCACTAAGAGGTTTAATCTAGATGGAATAAAGCTGAATCTGTGCATTTGCCAGGAACTGGAAAAATCTTCCACTGGGTGGGAGTAGTTGAGGGTCCCATTTCCTTCGCTCTGGCATACCTCTGGTCCGACTGATGGTTATTGTTGGAATGCCAGCATCTGTAAGAGGTTTTGCATGTGATAACAATGTTGGGTAAAGAGGGAACCATCATATCTGAATCCCGATGACACATTCACCGACCTTCTCCTCCTTCACTATTCATTCAACAAACATTTAATGAGCCGCTATTACATGCCGGGTGTTGTGGCAGGCTAGTGGGGGGGGGGTCACCGTTGGAATACATTATAATCTCTTCACCTGGAGTGCTCTTGGTCTAGAAAACAGACCTGTAAACGCTAAAACCAGCACTCAGACTGATAAGCCCTCCAGCAGGTATTGGAGTAACGTGTTTTGGGAAACGCAGAAGAGGGACCGTGAATTCCGGCAGAGAGACAAGAGGCAGGTTGGGAAAGGAGTCACAGAAGAAGTGATATCTGATATCACTGTCCGTGTTTTAAAGGACAGTAGAATTTTCCAGGAAGGCACAACTTGTTTTCATTCTCCCTTTGACAACGGAGGACCAGCAACATCGGGCAGTGAGGAGCGCTTCCCGGGATCCGGGATGTCACGGTCAGAACCGCGCTCAGACCCCAACTGCCCCATTCCAGAGGCAACACTCATTCTATGACTTCAGTGTTTCCCTTTCCAGCACCTTGCAGCAGAAGTGGGGAGAGGCTGGAGCCAGAGGCCCCCGGAGAGGGTCCCTTCAGAGCAGCTGCGGTGCCCAGTGCCCAGCGGAGTGACGGGAGGCTGCTGGCTCGGGATGCGGGGCCCACCTCGGCCGCTACCCCGGCAGCCCCTCTGGCACGTGGTGACGATGAGCAGTCACCCTCCCGGCACAGGCCCGGCTGCACTGCCTCCTCTAACAACTGAACTGATTAGAAGGAAACTTCAACTTGATTAGTGATTATTGTCTCTGTGCAGCCGTGGCTGGGAGCCTGCTCATTCTGGGGAGGGGAGGGATGTTTTGAAACAACGCTAGCAGGCATCTCATTGCCTGAGTGAAATGCAGGCTCATCTCGGCCCCTCCCCACATCTGGCCCTTCTCCGCTTTGCTTCTAAACTAGTGTCTATTCCCCCGGGGAGGGCTGGGTAGGCAGGGCAGAGCCGAGTCCTTCCCCGAACCACCCCTCTGTGTGGAGAGCCTGTGAAGGCAGCAGCATCTGGAACGCGGGCAGACCATCCCTGGGGCCCATCCACTGAGTCCAGCCACAGAAGCAGGAACTTCACCAGCCCTGAGCCTCTGGGCATCAAAGAGACCAGCCCGGGTGGCACCACGTCCCGGCCCTGGCTCCTTGGGAAAGTTGCCTGAGCCCGGTGCCTTGACTTCTTCATTGTAAGGCTCTTGAGAGACTCACTTGAGATAAAGTCAGTAATGCCGTAGGTTTGTGATGGTTGTGACCTTAAATACGGAAATCCCAGCGTGGCACCTTCGGATCTGTGTGGCCTGGGGTAGGCTCTTCACATCTCTGGGCTCTCACTTGGCTTGGTGGTGAGAGAGCTGCTCTCCTCACCTCGCGGGGTTTATGGAAAGATCCAACAGGGTAGTGAGTGTGACATGTGGTCCGCAGGCAGGTTGCTGAATGCCCCGTAGACGGATCGGTGTTGACTTGTCCCAAACATGGTCACCCAGCCTAAACTCAGGCCAGAGGCCCCCCGGGACCAGGGTCCTGGAGTACTAGTTACTGCGGGGGTTTTAGGGCAACGGGAGGATGGTCTCTAGTCTGAGAAGTTCAACCAAAGGGACAGAAATAGAAGACCTCAAGACGTGGGGGTTCCAAACTCCTGCCAACCGGCAAGGCCAAGCCTGCTGTTTAAGCACTGAAGGGAGCAGGGGGAAGATGTGAGCAGCACGGGCAAGGCTGACGAGGCGCTTCTGGGCAGGATCAAAACACGCTGGAGAAGGGCCATCCTCAAGCAGATGCGGGAGAGGGAGGGAACATTGCTGAATGCGCGCAGTAAGGTATGTGCTGGGGGTCCTCAGCTCTCACCTCATCCCCGCCCTCGATGAGCCTTCTGAGGGGCAGTCCTAGCCCAGCGTGGCAGCTGAAGAACCCAGGGCAGGGTGGGGGGTGTTTCCAGAACGGCTGGAGTTGAGTCAGTGGGCATGGAGTGGGGATTTTGTCAGCCCCCGCACCTGGGTTCTGGCCACTGCTCTGCGCGGCACTTTCCCGCTGGGAGGGCGGTCCTAACTGACCTCCTTTCTTTTAGGCTTCGGGGCTGGTGGGCCTAAGCCCACCTGAAGAATCTGGTCTCTGGATGTGTCTCAGCAAGCTCGTGGGCGTCCGCTTTCCTTTCTTCCCGCACTCAGCTGTGCTGGGTACGGAGCAGGTGCTCACTAAATCCAGATTTGCTCCCGGCAGACAATAGAACCCGAGCAAACTCCATTTGCTCTCTGTCGGGCCCCTCTGGAAAGAGGCATTTGTGGCATTATTGACAGCACTGAGAGGTGGGATCCCTGAGCTCCGGCTCCGTGACTCCTGTTCCAAGGAGGGGCCGACCTTGAGCCAGAGCTGGAGTCATTGCTCCGGCTGGCAGCACGTTCTTCCTCTCATCTCCGCATCCCTCCTCCTCCTGTGCACTGCCTCCTGTCCCTCCTGTCCCTGATGTCCCTCTTCTCTTCTCATGACTCTTAGCATTTCCTTGGCTCTGATTCCCTTGCCCTCACTACCTCTCTGCTTTGGGCTTGTCCCCAGCGGCCAAGGGCATGGCCAGGAGCCTTAGGCCACTCACTTTTGCTTCATGGCAGAAGCAGCTGTACACTGGGCTATGGGAGGCAGGTCAGGCTGACCTGTGGCCCAGGGAGCTAGGTCAAGTACCAGGTGGGGTGTCCCTCAGCTGAAAGAGATGGCCAAGCCAGACACTGCCAGGCGGGGGTTCGAGCCCTAGAGGCTTTCACGTTCTGGCTCTGCCATGTGACTTTGACCAACACAAAAACCCCAAGGCGCAGTTTCCATATCTGCAAAAGTAAACATCTTACAGGGTCGCAGTAAGGATTTAATGTGGCCACTACGGAAAAGTGCTTATACGCACTAGAGCTCTGGTCTTAGCTGCAGCTCTGTGGACAGTGCCCCGAGCTGTCCTCTGTCACAACTTCCTCCCTGGGGAAAGGTCTGGCCAGTTTCCCAAAGCTGCCTGTGAAGGTGCCCTTGCTCCCTGGCTCTCCCCCACGGGACTCTGTCCTGCCTCCTCCTACTAGTCACCTTCTCTGCCAGCCTGCCCCCCGCACCGCAGGGGTGTCCCTGCAGAGCAGGTCCCATCCGGGTCCGAGAGTCAGGAGTCTGGCCGTGTCGGGTTTGACCACGGACTCCCGGCAGCCAGGCCGCTGATTTATCTCCCGAGGCTCTCTCTGCCATCTGTTTTTATATTGCTTTCAGCACAAGATAAGTGGCTCCCATACAGCGCTGAGCTTCAGAGATCGCAAAGTTCATGAGTTTGCAGAATTTATGATAAGGCAGAGAATTGTCTTAGTGCATCATTCATGTGCGCAAGGTCCAGAACGAAATGCTGCTCCTTCCAGATGTTTCCTTCTTTCCTCCGGTCCCTTCCTCAGGAGGTGGGACGGCCAGCCGGCAGCCCCACCACTTGCGCCTGGACCTCAGGGGTGCTCTGTTCCTTACGAGCTTCTGCAGGGATGAAGTCAAGAGCATGTCTCTGCAGGGAGGAGGAGGAGGAGGAAAAAAGGCAGGAGGTGGCGGATCCTCATGCTGCGTTCTCCAAGGGTCGTTGGCTGGAAACTGAGGTGCTGGGCAGGGGCTCTATGGGCTGGGTGATAATGAAAACCATTGTCCATGGTTCTCTTTCCTTCTGAGTCCTTGTTGAGGAACATGTTTCACTCTCCAGAGTGAATATGTATCACCAATTATAAATGAGCATTAAAAAGACCACCCACGATTGTTTAGAGTGTATGTTTCCACTGGACTTCTCCCTCCCTCTTGGAGGTGTTACAGTGTGTTACAATGTGTTATAATGCAAAGACTAGAGACCCGGCCAAGCAGTCTGTGAGGGGCGTCACGCTCTGCAGAAGGGGAGAAGTCCTGCATTTCAGGTGGAGGGAGACTTTAGAGGTTGTGATAGGGTCTGACTGGTGGGAACAGGAGCCAGGTAGGTAAAGGGGGTGGGAGAGAGCATCCTGAGCAGCTCACGCCAAGTGGCAGAGGCAGCAGAGCATGTGGCTGGTTCTGGAACTATGTATGATTGCACATGTGCACTGATTTATTTAAATTAAGCTACCATTGATGCAGTGCTTCAGTGCACCGGGTGCAGGGTATTAAAATGAACTTTATATATATATTATTTCTCACGTGTATCATAGCAACTCTGTAAGATAGATCTCATCATACCCATTTTACAGAGGAGAAAATGGAGATAAACCCTTTGATTAAGGTTGTAAAGGTGGCAGAGCTGGGATTTCCATTTGGGTCTTTCTGACACAAGCCTCTCCTCGCTGTTCTCTTCTACCTCCTAGCTGTATCAGTCCTCTCCATCCCGACAGTAAGCGTCCTCATGTCATACCTCAGAATTCCATGGGTACGGTCGGGAAGGTCCAGTGATGCTGGCGAGATCATGCCCTCAGAGGACCGGGGCGGACCAGATGCTGGGCTCAGGGTGGCATGCTGTGCTTGCGAATGGGGCAGGCCACGGCTTGGGAAGGAGTTGGCAATAGCAGGAACATGTTCAAGTTGAAGTGGCACCGGTGTCTGACCCAGGGGCAGAGAGTTTGAAAGCGCTGCAAACAAGCCAGGGGGCTTTGGGTGCTCCCACCCCAAGATTCTCCATGGGGCCTCAGCGGAGGGCTTGTTTGGAAAGGACCCACCTCACCTGCTCCCCAGGCCAGCTGACTTGTTCACATCGTTCCCTTTTTTCTTGTGATAACCTGGACTTCTCACACTGGTTCTCATGCCATTAGGTCTTCAAGTGGTCTTGGCTCAAAGCAGTCTGCCCTTTTTTGCGGGTGTCTTTCCTCCTGGCTGTGGCTTTCCCCCCTCTGACCCAGAAATCTGCCCATGGCCCTTGGACAGCGCCTGGCGTGTGCACCTTGACCCCCTGGGCTCTCCTGCTTGTAGGCACCCCCAAGGACCACCTCTCACACACTTGCCTTTGTCTTATGGATGGAACAAGACACAGTCAAATGATGGGCTGTGGCAGTGGACCTGGGACCCAGGGGAGGAAGGCTATCAGAGATGTAGAATTAGAAGAGGCATCTGTGGGGGTGCCTGCATGGCTCAGTCAGTTAAGAGTCTTCTTTCGGCTCAGGTCTAGATCCCAGAGTCCTGGGATCGAGCCCCGCTTCGGGCTCCCTGCTCAGCGGGAAGCCTGCTTCTCCCTCTCCAGCTCCCCCTGCTTGTGTTCCCTCTCTCGCTGTGTCTCTCTGTGTCAGATAAATAAAAAAATCTTTATAAATAAAATAAAATAAAAGAACAGGCATTGTGGACAGGGTCGGCAGTAGAGCTGTCTTCTCACCCTGGGGCCCCACATCTGGGTGTGGTCGAGTGAGGGCACTGCAGGGCTGGTGTGCTCTACCCCACCGCCCACGGACAGGGCCAGAGGCAGGGCTGGAGGTAGAAGCTGAGACCCCAGGGGAATGTCCAAGTCAGAATCTACCTGAAAATCCTTGGGTTGGAGCGGGCACCGAAACAACCGTTGTCTGTATGGTGCACTTTCTTGGGACTCCCTCCTGCCCCCCACCCTGGTGCTTTGATGTTATAAGAATGCAGACACCCAGCAAATCCTTGTGGGAGGTAAGCAAGCAGGGTCCAAGAATGAGGACTCATCTGGGTAAAAGCCCCAAGGGTGTATCTTGGTGCAAGAAAAGGGATAGGGAGAGGGACTGTGAGGGCGATGCAGAGGTCTGGGGCAAATGGAGAGAACTGAGGCTTAGGGAACATCTGTGCCAGCCCCAGCAAGCCTGTTCCCGCTCAGCCCGAAGTCAGCCCCATGCGGGGGTTTTGCCCCCCTCTCCTCAGTGAACGAACTGGGCTCAGCAGTGTTCAGGGCCTCGGCCACCGTCGTGACAATTGTAAGAGGCAGTCTCGTGATTGAACTCGGGTCTGCCCCACTGTGAGAGTCACACTTCGAACCCTTGATTGTGGCTTCTGAGTGTCTCAGCAAGTCTGAGTTGCAATGTTGGCCCTGGCTTCAGCATAACTCGATATTTCCCAGGGGTATTTACATTTTAATGATGAGCTCTTGGAAAGAGAAAATCCATCATAACTCAAATAGCAGAAGTTTGACTTCCTAATAGGATTTTTGGAGAGGGTTTTTTCCTCTCGGTGGTGTTAAATCTGCACTGTCCAATATGGAAGCTACTAGGCACGTGTGGCTCTTGAATAATTGAAATGTGGTCAGTCTGGATTGACATGCACGCTAAGTGTAAGACACAAGCCAGAGTCTGAAGACTTACTGTGCCAAATATCTCATTCATATTTTTTAATATTGATTACATGTTGAAATGATAAAATCTTGGATCTATTGGGTTGAATAACATATCTTATTAAAATTAATTTTATCTGCTTGGTTTCCTCTTTATTTCTGTAACTACTAGAACAATTTAAATCACATAGTGGTTTGCAATCTATTTCCATCAGCATATTACTATCCTATATTCCTATATTCTTTATTTCCTTCACTCAAAACATATTAATGGTGACTGTTCTTTATTGGAGATGTATTATGTTCCAGGAATGTATATAGTTAATATATAATTGACCTATGTAATATGTAAGTAGTATTAGCCTCATTTTAAAGATGAAGAAGGGAGAATCATATTAGTTAAACCCAAGCCTAATCAGCACATGGTCACAGCTGGGTGCAAATCTCACTTCGGCCACTTCCTAGTTGGTGACCCTGAGCGCAGCATTTAACGTCTCTGTCTTGGTTTACTGTTCTGCATGTGGAGATAAAAGCAAAACTTACCTAGACTAGTTAGCAGAATTCAGTAACTGCCTACTTGTTAAGCAATTTCTACTGTACCTGATACACACACACACACAAAATAAATGGTGATTATCTTTTATTATCTTCAAGTGACATGATTTGGGATCTAAATCCATTTTGCTGGGGTACCTGGGTGGCTCAGTTGTTAGGCATCTGCCTTCGGCTTGGGTCATGATTCTGGGGTCCTGAGATCGAGTTCTGCTCAGGGGGAAGCCTGCTTTTCCCTTTCCAACTCCCCCAGCTTGTGTTCCCTTCCTCGCTGTCTCTCTCTCTCTCTCTCTCTCTCTCTCTGTGTCAAATAAATAATCAATCAATCAGCTTTGTTCAACATTCTTCCCATGAGATGACTTATGGGGCATCTTTCATATATCAGGTAGACCCCTTCAATGCTGTGGAGTATGTAATAGTAATAAGGAACAGTTCATGCCCTCAGGGGGCTCACAGTCCAGTGAAGATGATAAGAAACAAATACAAAAAATGGATAGAAAGAGGTAAATTGTGACCCCCCCCCAAAAAAAAATGATGCCACAAGGACAGGGATAAAGTGTTATAAGAGCTTGTATAGGACAAGATCCTTTTGACTTGGAGGCAGCCAGAGGGGGCTTCCTGAAGGAGGTGGTATTTGAACAGGACTTTAAAAATGCATGGGGTAACCTTAGGCAAAAATGTGGGCTAAAGCATTCAAGAAACAGTAGGAGCAAAAGTATAAGTGTGAGGAAGCAAAGGTAGGCATGGAGAATGGGTAGCAATTACCTTGTGCTGCACTGTAGGTTTGTGCCAAATGATAGGAGACACTGGGTGGGATAGTCGGAGTGGCGCTGGCTCGTGGAGGGCCAGGAATGCCAGGCTAAGGAGTTTGTCCATCAAAGGCTAGTTTTCCTGGCTGTTACATCTGGTTGGGCAGATGGTACTCTGAACAAGGGTGCCCAGCCAGAGGACAAGGGAAGGCTGAATCCACGCCTCCCTCTTCTTCATCGAGCTATACATCCTTCAGTGGTGGTTGAGAAGATGCCTCTCTCTAATTTATGCAAAGGTGCCTCAGCCCTGTGAGCTTTGCCACCAGTTTGCTCCTTTCCCAGACTTGCTGACCACCGGCACCTTCTCCATCCTTAGCCCCTGCGGTCGTTAAAAGGCTTCTTTCCTGCCCCATCCATGCAGAGAGCCTCCCCAGGAATAGGGCTCTCCCTCTGTCCTGTGACCGTAAACAACAGCTCTGTCTCCATCTGCTCGGGATCATTTCTCTACTGGTTGTCATTGCTCATGATCCCCAGATGTCTCAGGACCATGCCAGGAACTGCCGGGTCACTTCCCAGAGGCTCAGGCTCCCATGCCAGTGTCTGCCCGTGACCCCAACACCAGCCCCACCCCCATAGGGCCAAACAGAGAAATGGTCCCTTGGCTGTCACCTCCCGGGGGGCTGGACTCTCTCAAATTGAGTTACTCACTGTTCCTAACTTTGCTGTCATCATTTCCTTCTGCAGCCTATTAAAACTCTATCCCTGACTAATGTAGCTGAACACACTGCTCCCACTCTGTTCTTCTACCAGCAGCATCTGTACAAAAAAAAAAAAAAAAAAATCAGCTTTGTCAGGCAGGCTTCTCACTGCCTCTTCCTCCTCTCCCCTCCGCTCCCCTCCTCTCCAAGGGGAGGAACTTGCTCAGGAACTGTCCACCCCGGATAGTTCTGAAAGGTCCCTATGCCCTTGGGCTGTCCTCATCCTGGATTCCAGGACTTAGGAACACGTTGCTTGTCTCTCAGCCTGGCAGGCGGCTGGATCCTCACCCAGCTGCCATCTCCCCCAGCCCATCTGGGCCAACAATATGCTTTCTCTAGAAGCCCTTGTAGGTTCGGTCCAGCGCAGCGCGCCCACTTTCCAGCCCTGCCTGACAGTGTCTGCATGGAGGACAGGAACAAATCAGACAGTTTGTTGAGATGTTTGTTGACATGTGGTTTGGCCCTGGTTCAGGCTGAATGTGCTTAGGTGTGTGCAAAGTATGCTTTCCGTCCACAGCCTCAATGTCATGCCTGTCCTCCTCACGCACACAGCCGCGTGGCCGTCCTGATATTATAAGGCCATCTAAACACAAAGCCACAACATTTCAAAGCAAGCAGGCAGCAGGCTTCATTGTAGATGCTGCCTCTTCCATCTAATGCCTGTTTTTCTTTGATTTTCATGGAATTCTGTCCTAGTAAATTCTGGGGGTGTTGGCCACAGACCCTGCAGGAAAAGATAAGAGGCTTGTCAGCAATGAGCCAGGCTGGGGGAGATGGAGAAGGTATTTTGCAAATGTCGCAGAGTAGAGGGCATGAAAATATTGCTTCCATCCAAAGAGTATTTTTCTGCTCCCCCCCCCCTTTTAAAAAATATGTCTCATCTAAAGATAGAAGCTAGCTAATGTCCACAGCAGGAAATAAGAGCAAGCAAATTTATCAGCTAGAATGCTGTTTGTGCTTCTTTTGCTCGGGTCAATCATTTCACTAATGAGTTAATTCATTCATTCATTGATTTATTCACTTATTCATTCGTTTGACATCAATTTATTTTTAAAAAATAACGTTTTTTCCCTGATTATAATAGTGATGCATATTCATCGCAAAAATTTGGAAAATCTATTAAAGTACAAAGAGGAAATGAAAATCATCTTTTTTCCTCTCAACCCCAAGCTAATAACCGTTCAATATTTTGGTGCATTTTCTTCCTTAAAGATCTCCCAGATGGGGCCGGGTCCCTCAGACACCCTTGCTTCCTGCCCTTCACAAGAGTCTGCATTTGACACCTCCCCCGCCACAGAGTGAATCTATCTTCACAAAGTAGGAAAGGGAAATGAAGATTTGCCAGAGTTTTCAAGCAGAGGCAAAGAAGAAGGATACAATAGATATTGCACAGCACAATTTAATTAAAAAGTCTCCTCCAGACACATGAGCTCTTTGCCTTGCCCCCAGTTTCCATCAGGTGGCAACAGCCTCAACTTCTGGCCTGCCTCATCCCAAGCTCCAGCCTTGCCTGTCTCCTCATCCTTACACCATCCACTTCTGTGTACACGAAGGATCCCCCATTTTTACCAGCCCAAAGGTCTTACAAGAAATGCATGTTCTTTCCTTGTAGTAGGTCATTTTTTTCTGTCTCATTCAGAAACGTGTATGTGTGTGTGTGCATATATGTGCCCACATTTTCTATACATATTTTATTAAAATGATATTCTAGGGGTGCCTGGGTGGCTCAGTGGGTTGAGCCTCTGCCTTCGGTGCAGGTCATAATCCCAGGGTCCTGGGATCAAGTCCCGCGTCAGGCTCTCTGCTTGGTGGGGAGTCTGCTTCCCCTTCTCTCTGCCTGGCTCTCTGCCTACTTGTGATCTCTCTCTCTCTGTCAAATAAATAATTAAAATGATATTCTAGTGTACCTACAAGTTTTTGAGCTTTTTCTCCTCCAGAGTACATTTAATTTTCCCTTTCAATTAAATGATCTTCGAAAACCTGGTTTTGCACAGTTGTGTAGCATCCCATTATATGCTGTACCCCAGTGCATTTGACTGGTACCCCATTGTTGGGATATTCTGGTTGTTCATAATTTTTGCTGTCATACATGAGACTGTGATAAGCATCCTTTGTATCTCCCATTGTTTTCTTTGTGAACATCTCTGATTGTTTTCTGAGGATTTTTTTCTAAACTTGGAATTTTGAGGTCAAGTTGACTGAGCATTTTGAAATTTGATATAACTTGTCCTCCAGAAAAATGTTAGCATGAAGCATTTATTGAGCACCTTCTGGATACCGGACACTGTGCTAGCTTCTGAAGATTCAAAAATACATAAGATATGTTCTTTGGAATTTAGGAGATTATGGTTGAATTATTTGCTGGAATTAAATAACGGGCTCCTGCTCCCCCTCTAAAATGTCTGAGTTTGTACTTAATGGTATGATTGAGAAGCTGCCGAATCTGACCATAAATTTATCTTCAAAATAGGTTTTTCATGTGCAAAGAAGGTCACCTGATTCTCAAGGCCAACCAAAACTTCTGTATACAGTATTTTCTAGTTTAGAAAACATGTAGGGGGGCGCCTGGGTGGCTCAGTGGGTTAAGTCTCTGCCTTCGGCTCAGGTCATGATCTCAGGGTCCTGGGATCGAGCCCCACGTCGGGCTCTCTGCTCAGCAGGGAGCCTGCTTCCCCCCCATCTCTCTCTGCCTGCCTCTCTGCCTACGTGTGGTCTCTCTCTCTGTCAAAAAAATAAATAAAATCTTTTAAAAAAAAGCTAGAAAACATGTAGGCTATCAAATGCTTCTGACTTTACCCAAAATTATGACTATTGAAGAAAAAGGTAAATACTTCTTCTTGCTTATGGATTGAAATTTATTTAAATTTGGTCCTGAAGTGGAAACCGCTATTTTGTTCCTATAGATGTTCTAGGTGGAATTCTTGGAGGAAATCCTAACCTCTCGCTCTGTAGGATTTGTCAGTAGGGAGTGGTGTCTGGGTCTCTGCTGAGATAGTGCGTCGTCTCATTCCATCATTGGTGTCAGTGATTGTTTTGTCTGTGTTTCCTATCTAGAGTTTATGTACGTATTTCTCAGCCTTCTTACAGTAATGAAAATAATGTAAGCAATGAACCTGAATTACATATGTCATGGTAGGTTGTATTTTTATCACCAAATATTTGCAAGGATTATACATCCCTGATTCAGGGAGGCCAGCCCTCTCTAGGTAATGGACTCTGGCCGATGAAATGTGTTAGTGACGTCAGCATTAAGAGCCATAACTCTGTTCTGCCGTAACTCTCTCCCCTCTGCCTCCTTGTCCTCCTGATAGAAGCTGCTGCCTCCACCTGGGTCGGGGGATAAAACTAAGTCCAATACCCACATAACACAAGAGGGAAATAAATTTTAGTTTTGGAAGTCACTAAGACTTGGGAACTATTTGCTACCACAGTGTAATGTAGCTAAAATGAGTGCCAGATATGCTAAGGAGAAAATTTCATTCATAGGACATGGTCCTTATTCTGTCCTTAATTTGATTCATTAATTCACATCTGTAGCCTGTGGCTTTATGTTCAAAATATTGACATGTTGGACTCCATAGAATTTGGGGGATGTCTTTTTTGAGGGTGAGGAAGGAAATGTATTTTTCATACCAATAGACTACCTATTTTCTTACAAGGACTAAGATTATATTTTGCACTGATACTCAAAATTTCCAGCTCTTATCTCTAGTATCAGGTGATTATCTCTGTTGATGTCAAGCGAAAATGTAAGGATAAATTTTAATGTCAATTCAATCAATGACACAAAAAAATTAAAATTTACCAAATCCCTATCTTGTGTCATTACCTATCCAGTCTATTGGTAAACTTTTTATGAATTCTTCCACAAATCCCCCAGACAGGGTGGCTGTGCTTACCTCTGCATTTCCATACCAACTAACCATGCCTCTCGCAAAATAACAACTCAGTATTATAATTTGGAGCTTATATGCTGCTGGGTGGGTCATTCCTTGAGAGCAAGGACTGTGTCTTATCTAACAACTCATGAATATTTAAGATTCATTCATCTTTCCAACCATTCATTCATTCAACAAGAATTTATTGATCACTTACTATGTGCTAGACAATGTTTCCAATGCTGGGAATCCAGTGGTTAACAAAACAGATGTGGCCCGAGTCCTTATGGAGGAGACAGGCAATAAACAAGCCAAGAAAACAATCCCAGAAAGTGGCTAAATGCTAGGAAGGAATAGGATGGAGTAATAAAAGAAAATGGTGGGCTAACAGTTATAAAGAAAGCTTGTAGAGTCTGGAAGGCTTCTATGAGGAGACAAAATTATACTGAGATCTGAAGTTCAAGAAGGAAAAATATCACATGGGAAGAAAAGGGACTGGATAGGGCATGGCTAATTCCTTATTTGAGGGACAAGGAAGATGTGACATTATCACAGATACACTGCTGGAGGTAGGATGAAGGGATTTTGGAGACACAACAAATGCTTACAGGACGTGATAAAAAATTTGGAGTTTATTCCAAGAGAAATGGGAGGCCACTGCTGGGTTTTAAGTAGGAGAATGGCATGATCCCTTTTATGTTTTTTGAAGAACTTTCTGGTTCAGGATATTGTGAGTTTGTGGGAAACAAGAAGAGAGTGAAAGTTCCCAAAGGAGGCTACTGGAATTGTCCATGGAAGAGACGATTATAGCCTAGATGATGAGAGTGGCCTTGAAACTGGAAAGAGAAAATGGTGGATTTGGGATACATTTCAGAACAAGAAACCATGAGAGTTGCTAGCAGGTTGGAGTATACGGGTGAGTGAGAAATCAAAGTGATGTCCATGTTTTTGTGTTAAGTAAATGCATAGTTGGAGGTGCAGTTTACTAACATGAGTTTGATTGGGAAAGGAGCAGTCCCATGGTAGGGAGGCGATCAGAATTTTGGGTATATTGCTTTGAGGTGCCTTCGAGGTGAGTAGGAGAGCTGAGTAGGCAGTAGGATATACGAGTCTATAGCTGAGAGCAGAGCTTGGGGCTGAGATAAATTTTAGATTCGTCAGCATATAGATGTTATTTAAAGCCATGGGAATGGATGAGATTACCTGGGGAGAAAGGCCCCGTAAATGTTTCCAGAGTGAATTGATGGGTGCCTGGAGAGGGTGGGAGGCTGAAGTCCCAAGCTGAACAAGGCGAAGCCAGAGGAGGTGTGCGCTTGCGGGACGTGGGGAGTAGGGAGGGGGAGATGCCTGCTTCTCATTTAGTTAGAGATCCCCAGGATGTGCTCACAAATGTGTGCATATGGGAGCTTAGGGGAGATGATAGCTTGCGGCCCCACTGCCTCCTGGAATGTTGAGCTGTTGGAGTGGGTGAGGCAGGTGGGAAACCCATGTAGAGAGAGGAGAGATGACAGTTACTAGTGGAAGCAGCATCCACACGTCTGAGGTGGGGACGGGGAAGGGACCCCTCCAGGGGATGGGGGTAGATGGGGTGAAGGGTTAGGGATGATGGCACCGAGGAGGCTGAGGGCTGGGAAGGGTTCAAAGTCAACAGTGTCAGTTGCTACCAGGAATGGGACTAGGTCATCAGGTTTGTCCTACTGAAGCTGACTTCTTGGAGCGCGGTCTCAGAGGAGGGGGTGGGAGCAAACACTGAGAAGTAAAGGACAGACTGGGACAGGGTCAGGATGGCTTATGCTCTCAGGAGACTCCCTAGAGACGGGGGAGGTCATTTCAGGGGAAGGTGGTCTGAGAAAAGATATTTTTCAGTTGAAGGAGAGAAGAGGCCACTAACATTGATTGAGGATGGGCATAGTAGGGAGGACCTAATTGTTGCGTCAACGGCGGGTACCAGACTTCCTCCTAGGGAGGAGATGGACTTTGTTTAGGAAAGTACTTCAGGGGCGCCTGGGTGGCTCAGTGGGTTAAAGCCTCTGCCTTCTGCTCAGGTCATGATCTCAGGGTCCTGGGATTGAGCCCCACATCGGGCTCTCTGCTCAGCGGGAGCCTGCTTTCCCCTCTCTCTCTGCCTACTTGTGATCTCTGTCTGTCAAATAAATAAATAAATAAAAATCTGAAAAAAAAGAAAAAGGAAAGTACTTCAATGGGGTGTTTGGGATGTGAAGGTGAGAGTCCGAGCATGGAACGGGAAGACAGGCCATGGTAGGAAAAACTGCTGGGTATAAGAGACGGACAGGGATTTGGGCTTGTGGATGAGCAGAAGGAGAACCGAGGGAGGACAGGGAACAAGGAGAAGAGGGAGGGGAGCAGCTGGGGTGTGCAGAGACAGCAGCCCATGAGGGGATCCAGGGTTGAGGGAGTGAAAGACATTCAAAAATCAGAGAGTGAGATCCTCACGGGTTAGGGTGTTTGATGTTCCACGAGGCAAAGTCTCTTTTCTCACATTTCAGTACAAGCCCCAGTCTTGGGGCAAGAGTATTTGCAGGGAGTGAAGGCGTCAGGGCGGAGTTCAAGCTCAGTGTGTGTGGAGCGAAGAGGGGTGCTTATCTCTAGATAATCAAATAGGTCCTCGACTGGGGCTGGTTCCTGGTAACCAGGAGAAGTGGTAAAGGCCTCTTCTTCTGAGAGCCTTTGGAAAGACTGGGTTTTCTCCCAAAAGTGGGTTGGGGTGCAGGCCAGTTCCATGTGACTCTCAGGGCAAGGCTGATTCCAGTTGAACTCAGAGTTTACTCATCCTCTGGGCAAGACACAGTGTGCTGGAGACCAGTAGCTGTCACCTTCCTGATCTTTCCAAATCACACTGAAAGGTAAACACTGAGGGTTCACTTCTATTTTCAAGTGATCAAAGTGTGACTCAGAGAACTCAACTAGACTTCCTGAGATCCCACAGTTTACGACAGGGAAGGAGGGAGTCAAGCTCCGATCTCAGTGCCTCTGTGTTGAATTCTCCCAGCTGACCCTCCTTGTGGACTGGGCTGAGGGGGTGCAGCGTAGAGACACTTGAAACATCCGTAGCTTGAACCAAAAGGGCCAGAAGTGGGGGAGAGGGAGGGAGGAAAGGGGGGGAGAGAGAGAAAGAGAAAGAGAAGACACAAAGGGAGGGGAGAAAATATTTGATGAAATGAAGTGATTTCCCTCTCCCTTCTCTACCCCTACCTTCCTTCCATCTGCCTGGCAGATTCTGAGACTGGCACTATGCTGTTGGGCAAACTAAAAAAAAAAGAGAGAGAGAGGGAGAGAGAGCGCGCGCGCGATGAGTTAGAGGCCTCTTGGTCCTCTGCTTCATTTTGGATGCCTAGCCCCTTTGCAGAGCAGTGACTTTCTCTTCGGCTGAGCAGAGCCAAGCAATGTTAATCCTGTAACAGGGCTACCACTCTGGGTTCCTGGTAAGCATTAGGTTCCAGACATCGTTGCCACCAAAACAGGCTCTCTTTAAAGCTATGGGGGCCCATGTGTAGGCCCTCTGGCTTTTGCATGCTTCAAATGAGCTTAAACTGCACACTTAGTATCTCACAGTGGGAACTCAGGCCCCCTCAGTACTTTGTTTTTGCCGAGGATTACTCTAGGTTATGCTGCGACTTATTTATGTGAAAGGATGATTCCCCCCGAGCCCAACGGTGGAAATAGGGCCTCAATTCATAAATCTGTTGCTCCGTGGTCTGCGCAGTGGTTTCCAGGCCCTCTCGGTAACTGTGGTTGTGATGTTCCTGCTGTTTGTGTCGGGGAGGTGGTGACACAGGGAGCTGGACGGGACTCCGGTGCCGTCAGTCGGGATCCCTGGTGGGTCATCCTGATTTCCACTTAAAAGCAAGCTAAGGCGTTTGCTTTTTCTGGACCTGTTTTTGCCATCGGCAGCAGAGGGGGTGCGGGCTGTAGGAGGGAGAGCAAACACGTCCCCTCCCCGGCTGACCCCGCAGCAGGCGTGACTCTGGCTCTCCTGCCCCCACCCCCACTCCCCCAGCCCTTCTAGGGACCGTGCTGGTATCCTGATGAGTGGACTGCATGTGACGCTCTGGGACGTCGCTTTCTGCAGGCACAGACCTCAGGCTTCTCCCTGGGCACCTAGCATCCGTCCTGATCCTCACTTTTTTTTTTTTTTTTAAGATTTTATTTATTTATTTGGGAAAGAGAGAGTGAGCATGGGGCAGGGAAGGAGCAGAGGGAGAGGGAGAAGCAGGCTTCCCACCAAGCGGGAGCCTGATGCAGGACTCAATCCCAGGACCCTGAGATCATGACCTGAGCCGAAGGCAGACGCTTAACTGACTGAGCCCCCCAGGCGGCCACCATCCCTATCCTCATTTTAGCCAGGATTCTATGACCTTCCTTAATAGCCTTTGTGAGCATTTTATAGCCCTTCCTCTTGGGAATCCCTTTGGGTTTAATCTTAAGCTCATCTGTTAAAAGCCTCTGTCTCCATTTTATTTCTTCTGTTGGATAGAAGAATATTAGATTTTATAATTTAAGATAGGGAATGACCATGGAGATCGCCAGCTGATGGCTGCTAACAATAGCCGGTACTCACTGGGGGCCGCGTGTCAGGCACCGTGTGGGCGCCCTCACGCCTTGGCTTCTTCCATGTGCCCAACAGAGAGAGCCGCAGCCGTGGCCAGAGACTTTGGTGTCGATGTGTCTGCTGGACCCCATTGTACGCTCAGCCGACAGATTCCCACCATGTGTCCACTGCCTTTGCCCCTGTACCAGATCTGTTGAGAATTCTGAGGGGAGATCCCATAACCCAAGGACAGCTGGAGCTCCACAGCAAAGTGGGCTGAGTAGTTTGCCAATGGGCAGCTCTCACCCTTGCCCCTCCCCACACTCGTCCCCGTCTCTCTTCTCAAACTTCCTTTTCACGCTAAGCAGATGTTTTCATCCATTATTTCCTCTGAAAAATTAGAATATTGTCTCTCGGACGTCCCCACCATTTGGATTTACGCATTTTCCCAACCTGGTTCCAACTATCGAAGGGACGATGCTTCTCCCAGTTAACGGCCCACTCCCCACCGTGCCCTGATCGCATCCACTCCCACCAAAGCTGGGACCTCACTCCCTTGTCTTCTCTCTCCTCCACTGTTCCATTGTTCTTTCTACTTGTTCCTCTTCTTCTCCTTCAAAGAGGCTCAGATGTCTCACATCCTCAACAAGCTCCTTGGTCTTGATCCCTGGTCTTTGGATTACTCACTTCCTACATGGACAAGCTGCTTGGAAGATTAGCCCCCCTGTTCTCGTACCTCCCGTTTCCTCTGTGTGTTCACTGGCCTCCCTTCCCCACCCCATGACCTCCCTGAACCGTGTGTCAAAGCTCACTGAGGGACTGCAGATTATGAAGCCCGGGGACACTTTTCAGTCCTTTGTCTGGACTTCTCTGCGTCATTAGATGTAATCACCACTCTCTCGGAACTCTCTGTTCCCCTCTTTTATGGTTTCATTTTTACTCCTGGATTCTCCTTGTACCTTTTAGATATTGTTTCGTGGACAATGTTCCAGCTTCTCTTTTCCATCTGCCGTTTCCACATAGGTGCTCTCTAGGCTTCTTTCTCCTCCCACCGGGACTGCCCTGCCAGGGTAACCTCGTCATCTGTGTGGTTTTAATTACCACCATGATGTGGATGGTGCCTTCATCTCTAACCTCTTAGCACAGCTTCTGGTTCATTCATCCAAATAACTTCTGCTCATGCGCATTCGGACGTCCCGCTGCACGTCAGGGTCAGCAAGTGTAAAGCTGCAGGATACACCTGCCTCTCCCCGTTTTCCTCCCCCTTCGGACCCCCCAAGCCCACCCTGCCTCCAGTGTTTTCTAGATGGTTCATGGCGCTTCTACTCACTCCGGCGATAAATCTGGGAATTCGAGATTCCTTTTCATGCACCCTTCACTTCTAGTCACGCATACTGTTCAAGTTTTTATTTCAAACATTTCTCCAATTTGACCCTTCCTTCTCGGCCCCCAGGGGAGGCGCCCGCCCGTGTTCTCTCCCCCAGGGACTTGAACCGTCCTACTTAGTCACCTTACCTCCAGCCTTCCACCCTCAAATCCCTTGCCCGTGGGGCTTGCAGACTGGCCTTTCAAATGCAAATCTGACTTTGTCCCTTCCCTGCTTAAGAACTCCTCAGTGTCTAAGCGCTGAGGGACAAAGAACCAGCCCCTTGCCTTGGCAGCTTAGAGAGCACTCAGGCTCTGCACTTCAGTTCTCTGCCTAGGTTTCCATTCAACTTCTTCACCTGTGACTTTGGAAAATTCCTTCAACTGGGTGTGATGTAGTGGCATATTGTGTAAAATGGGGAGAATTTAGATTTGTTGTTAAGATTAAATGCAATCCATACAAAGTGCTCTCTATATGCCGGATATTTATGGTAATCCCGTCATTACTACTCTTCCTCCCTTTGTTATTGTTATGCTACTATGATGATGATATTATTACATCTTTGCTCATGCAGTTACTTCTCTAAACACCATCTCCCACCACTAGCCCCCTGACCCATCATCCTTCCTCCCCATTCTCTCTCTCACGCACACACAATCAACTAACGCAGAACTTAGCCCTCGCCAACCTGCAGACACCTGCTTCAAACTTAAAAACTGGCTGAGAAGCCCCTTCTATGCATTCTTTGTGCTTAACCACTGGGCAGCATTATCAATCAGTGATCAGCTCTTTGGCTTATGGGTATCACCCGTTGAACTGCTGAACTGCAAGTAACCGCGGCAAGAGCCGCACAGCGCCTGGTATTGGGACGCTGCCCAGTCCGTATTCTGAAATAAATGAATAGAGGAATGTGTTGCGAAATGTGTCCTTACTTCCTCCATATTGAGAAAGCTCATTCTTTTTCCTGGTTCCCTCTGGATAGAGGACGCTGTCTCCATCCCTGTCCCCCAGGTCTTCCCTCTAGATAAACAATTGTCAGTGGCATCTCTTTGGATGCTGCTGGAAGAGGAAGAGTGGCGGCCAAGAATATTCTTCTTTCCCTAAACCCCGAGGTTCCCGATAGCCTCTTGGATGTGAGCGTGAGCAAACCCCAAAGTTCTCCCATGGATGAAGGGTCCCTTGAATCCTGAGTTCAAGCTGGAGACGGATGGGTTAACTGCTGCTCCAAAGGACAGGCTCAGGGCTAGTGGTGGTGGTGGAGGGAGGATGTAAATGGCCCTGCGAAGTGTTCTCTAATGTGCTACTAATCATTTAAAAAATATTAACCCATCCCCTCCCCTCCAGCCACCCTCTTGTCTCTTCATTAAATATACAAGACCCAGCAGCCAAATAAGAACCGGTCTTCGGTTTTACAAGTAAAGGGTAAATTCAGAGACTGAGAGGAGCTAATCGTTTTCGATTAGTTAGTTTCAGACTTCACTGAGTTTTGTTTGGTCTAGATTACCTGAATCTTTATTAAGGGAGCTGGAACAGGCAGCAGCAAGTGCAGGAGCAGCACCATTGGTGTACGAGTGCATTTTTTACGGCGGCGGCCCCCCATGCGTGCAGAGAGAGGGGTTCCCGGTGCATGCGTGTGGTCCACTGAGCCTCTGGGTGGGCATGGGGCTCGGGCACGGGACGAGTGCCTGCGTGGGAGACAGAAGGGAAGTTTTCCAAGGCACACGCTCCCCAGAAGACAGCTTCTTAGTCTCCAATCTTCTCTTCTAGCCCAGCCCCTGCAAGGCCTGCCTGCCTGGAGATAATTTTATTTAATCTTGGCAATCTTCCGGGATAGGCTTAAGTAAACAAGGATCAAGCCACTCACAACCTTAATTAGGCTACACATAAATAATGGATTGCCGGATTAGCTGAGAACATACAGGAGGGAAGTGAGAGCAATAAAGCCAACTTGCCTTAAGTGGGCCCTTCCTTCGAGGAGCTCCACTTTCTCCAGGCAGATGTCTGTGTCGGGTGCCATGGAGACATTCCAGCAGCCCATTTCTCATCCATTTATTCATTTGTTGTTTATTCATTCATCACACAAATTCTTGCTAAACCCTTCTGAAAACAAGACATGATGCTGGATGTTGTGGGGAAAGGCAAAGGTGAAACCCACAAGCACCCCGTCTCAGTTGCGCAGCATTACAAGCTGGGCTTATGACTCTGAGTGAAAATTGACAAGAGGGTCTCCCGACAGAGCACGACGGCATGTTGTCTTCTCCAAGGAGGACAACAAAACCTTCCATTCCCCGTGCTCTTCCCACAACGTGACCTTAATGTTCTTCCCATTCCATGGTGGAGTCCAGGAACCTGACGGTCTGTTGAGCTGCGGCAGACCTTTGTGCCTGCCTCCACCAAGAGAGCACAATGGAAGGGATGCTTTGCGACTTCCGAGGGTAGGGGAAGAGGTCATCCACTTTGTGCCCTTGGAATGCCTGCTCTGGGAGCCTAGCCGCCACCTTGGGAGGCAGCCCAGAGAAGCCCAGGCCAGGAGGCTCTGGCCCACAGTTTAGCTGAAGGCCAAACCGACAACCACCATGGACCACCAGACCCACCTGGTGATTCCTGCCCGGGAGGTCCCTCCAGCTTTCACGTTTCCCTGGCTCAGGGCTCAGACACTGTGAGTGAGACGAGCCACCCCAGCTCTGCCTTTCTGGATTCCTACAGATTCCTCACAGAACCTGGGAGTGTAATAAAATGGCTGTCGGAAGTGGCTCATTGAGGGGAGCATTTGTTACGTAGCAGCAGAAACTATAATTAGCACCCTGGGAGAGAACTTGGAGCCTGGGATGTTTTTTCTCAGCTCTATGGCCAACAGTTACCAAGTCCACTCAAGTTCATATAGAAAACCTCCCTAGTACCTCTTCGGCCCTCCTCGTTTCTATCGATGCCTCTCTGCTCCGTCAGGGCTCCCCCTCACTTGGTCTCTCAGCCTCTGGCCTCAGCCCTCTCCCACTGCCTCCTTCTCGATGCTCAGGTCTGGGCCTGACGCCCCTTGACCCTCTCGACTTGGAGTGGGGCTGCACCCCAAGAGTCTTGGCAGCGCGTCGGGGGTAAGAGAGCCCACAAGACGAACATGGCCAGTCCTTGTGTGACCCACGAGGACGTGGTTGCAAATATTATTTTTATGTTCAAAGAGACACGGGTACATTCTAGCATCAACCAACACTGGCAAGGATTTCAAAGATAAAACCAAGACTGTAAATGCATTTCCCTTATGGCAGGGCTCCCTAAAACGGCCAGTGGTCCGGTCCAGCTTTCCTCACCCCCCTGTGCTGACTGCGATATACCCAGGGGCTGCTGTTCACTCTCTGTAGCGATGGCTTAAGAGGAAGCTCCCCTCTTCCTCCGGGTGTTCAAGGCCACGGTCCACCCCTCCCCCATGCCTGCAGACCAGCTTCTTACCGGGAAGGCTGCTGCAGGCGCCCTGCGAGTGGGTATCTTTGGCACGTGCCTAGGCATCTAGCTGGAGAAAAGAGAAGTACTTGGAAGAAGGGTGCAGTTAAGGAAAACAGCACTCCAGTTAGGCAAATTATTATTTTGTGTAGCCCTGAGCCCTCCATACTCTTCATGTCTCCATGTGCTTCCTGCCCTTCTGGGCTTTCTACGTTCTATGTCCAGAAAGACTTGGCTCATTCTTTAGTGCCCAGTTTAAATGTCTCTCCGAGGCTTCTCCTGACCCCCCAGTGCCATCAGCCCCCACTTCCTGAGCCCCCATGCCACTGTGTGTGCAGCGTTTACCACGCGGTGTTAGGATGTGCTGGTCTTGGTCGCTGCGCTCTGGCTGCCTCAAGGACACTAAGCGAATCTGTTTTTCCCCTCTGGTTTAACAGCGCCCTCCCCTCCTGGCTCCCCACCTGACCTTCCACACTGCGTGTCTCTTAAACCGTTGGATATCCATTATTCTTTGTTGAAGCAAGATACTCTATTTACCTTTACTCATATTTACAGGAATAAAAGAGGTTGGCCCTCAGGCCCAGCATGAACTCCTCCCCCATCACACCCCCTCATGCAGATGGGTCCACAGATTCTCAGGAGAGGTGATCCCTCACTGGCTCTAGTCCTCCTTCCCCCCCCCCCCCCCCCCCCCCCCCCCCCCCCCCCCCCCCCCCCCCCCCCCGCCCCAGCCAGGACATGCTTCAGGAATAACACAGATCTTCTCATTATGATGTAAGAACTGGAGAGCGGGCATAGCTAGCTGCTCGCTTGCTATCTTTCCTTTTTTTTTTTTTCCTCTTCTTTTCTTTCTTTCTTTTTTTTTTTTTTTTTTAAAGATTTATTTATTTTAAAAAGAGAGCAAGCACGAGCTGGAGGGGCAGTGGGAGAGGGAGAGAGAATCATAAGCAGACTCCATGCTGAGCGGGGACCGGATGTGGGACTTGATCCCACAACCTTGAGATCGTGACCTGAGTCGAAACCAGGAATTGGATGCTTAACCAACTCCACCCCTCAGGCCCCCCAACTGCTCTCTTTTTTGAGTGAGAAGCAGCCTCTGTCTCACTAAAGTCCCTCCAGTGGGCTTTGTGGGCAGGGCCCGAGTGAGAAGTCAATTGAGAAGACAGTGTTCCTGCCAGGTCTCCCCCACCACAAAAGAGAGCTCCCATTGTCAGCCCTAAGGTCTGAAATTCTACTGTTAGAGATTCATTCCTTGATGTGGAAGATTTCAATCCTTAAGGGTTCCCTGTTAAAATGCAGATACTCCTTGGAGAGGATAGAACTTGAGTCCTTTTTAAACTCTCACTTCTGTTGAAGATTCAGTGATAGCTAGGCTGAGAGCCCCCCAGCCCTCAAAGAACTCGGACAAAAGGTAGGAGAGATGCTGTTGAAAAGAAAGAAATATGTTCACCAAATTGTGTCAACGCATCAAAGAGCCCTCTGCTTGCATTGTATGTATTCGAGGCAGGCTGCTATGCAACATAATGGGGGTTAATTCAAGGGCTTAGAGCCCTGCTTGGGAATTGGAAGCTTCTACTAGGAGAGAAAAAGGGGGTGATGATGGGTTTGGTTTTCTCGTATCATGTCCTCTTTTCCTGGAGGATGGAGGCTTCCCTCTCTCAGGATTCCAGACCAGAGGAGACATGAAAAGAGGGTTAAAAGATGTCTTCTGTCTTTGCACAAAATAAGATCTTTTTGTAAAATGTCAAAAATTGGCAAATTCCACATCTCCGCTTCAGGGGGCAGGGGAAAACAATTGGGGAGGGGAGTAGAGGGTTGCCTTAATGTAAGGATGATTTTCCACTCCAGCTGCTCAACTTATTAGTTTTAAAAATTGCTTTAACATCTATATGTTTAGTTAGGAGAAGCACCACACATAATTGGAACCCTCAGAACCAGATGGCACCTTGGAGATCAGCTGATTTAACCCTTACTCAGGGACGCGGGGCAAGGTGTCTGGGATCTCACAGCAGGTGCGTGGCCCGTACTGGCAGGATCCCCCAACCATACCCCTCAGCATCATTTCCTGGGCTCCATGGAGGGCGTGCTGGGCTTCCTCTGGTCTGTCTCTATTGGAGCTGAGACAGAGACCTCCCCTTCTGCCAGTGGCTTGAATGCTAGGGCAATGGTGACCCTTCAGCCAGGAATCTGGGTGTGCTGAACCGTGACTCAGCCAGGCAGAATCAAGGAGAGCTTGAAAGGGCCTTAAGCTCCGTGGTCATTTTTAGCTGTTTTACATTATAGACCCAGGTAATTAGGGTCTCACCTATTCGAGACCTCTCTTTCTGGGAAACCAAAGAACCATCTGTGTGCACTCTCTAGGATAAGCAGAATGGGGTCTGGATGGCCCAAGCCTTGCCAGGTGCATTCTGCTTGCAGTTCCAAGGTCTTGGGCGGAGTCCCCATCCTGGGCCCACCACGACCCAGGGTCCAGTCTGCCCGTCTGCTCACAAAGGAGCTGGTGAGAAGCATCTCCCTTCCCCTGCCCAGTCTCTCTGTGATCCAGGGGCCGGCATTCTTTCCATGGTGGCAGCTCACCCTGGCTCAGCCGCCCATGTGGTCGCGATCCATCAGTGGGTGTCCCTTTCCTAATGACCAAGAGCCGTGAGAAGCTGAGCTGTTTACACAAGGTCACTTTATTAACAGGGAAATCGCTCTTATGATAAATGAGCATTCTGATGCAACTGTCCTCTCTCTCTCTCACTTCCTCTCTCTCTCACTTGCTCTCTCTCCCCTTTCTGCTTCAGGAGCTTTGCAGACTCGCAGCTTCTGCGTCAGTGGCTGCTCCACCCCTCTAGGACCTCTGGGCCCAATCAAATGAGGCCAGTGTCCAAGGAAAGGGGAAGGTGATTATGAGCCTCTTCACATGATTTTCTTCCAGTTCAGGCTCAGCAGCAGCAATCAGAGAAGCATGGCCTCCTTTTTGATGGACCAGTAGATGGGATTTTGAATCAATGATGGTCATTTCTTACATTTGCACAGCACCTGACCTGACAGTTGACAAAAATTTTTCCAGCTCTTTATAGTCAGCCATTTTGCAGGCCCTCTCTGAATAAGGGGCTAGAGAGGCATTACTGGCCCTAGTCCCATTTCAGGGATGAGAAACCTGGAATTCAGATAAAGCCTTGTTGCATCTCCTGACTCAAAATCTGGGCACTTGAAGCTTGAAGCTGAAGTTTAGGTTAAATCACGGCTGCCCACTTAGTGATCAAGGGACCTTAGAAAGTTACTTTTTGTTTTGTTTTGCTCTTGATAACTCTTTATTTTTTAGAGCCATTTCAGGTTTACAGAAAAATGGAGCACAAAGTAGAGAATTCCCATATACTGCTTCCCACCCATCACAACATTCAGCTTCCCCTAGTAATAACATCTTGCATGGTACACTTACTATAACTGATAAACCAACACAACAATATAACTCATTATTACTAACTGAAGTCCAGAGTTTACAGTAGGATTCGATCCTTATGTTGTATATGCTGTGGGTTTTGACAAACGTGGAATGTCACAGATCCATCATTCTGTAGATCTGTCATTCTGTAGAGTGGTTTCACTGCCCTAACCATCCCCTGTGCTCGGCCTACTCATCCCTTCTTCCTTCTCCAGCCCTGGTCAACACTGGTCATTTTACTGTCTTCATGGTTTCGTCTTTTCTAGAATGTACTATGCAGCCTTTTCGGACTCGCTTCTTTCACTTAATCATATGCATTTAAGTTTCCTCCCTGTCTTCCCATGGCTGGCTAGCTCATTTCTTTTTAGTGCTGAATAGTATTCCATTATCTGGAGGTACCAAAGGAGAATTATCTTTTAAAGTCTGTTTTTGTCAACTACGAATGGGTAATGATGTGTTGTTATCCCCTCTTGGGGTTGTTGTAGGGATCGGATGAACTAATACACAGAGAGTATGAAGCCGAGTGTCTGACACGTTGCATGTGACCATTGCCACTGTTGTTACTTTACTAGGACCATTACTACTGCACACAGACTCGCAGGACTGAGGCGGGAAATTGTGGGTTCTTGTCCAGGACTTGGACAGGGAGGGTTCATGATGCACCGGAGACAGTAGGACCTGAGCTCTGGGAGCAGGCCCTGATGCCGACACCAACCTCAATAAGCCTGGGTCACGTGGGTCCTGTGGGTCTCCACCAAACGATCTGGAAAAGGAGGGCTAAACCCAGGGGAAGTATGAGCACCTCCCAGAAACCTTTGGCAGGACCATATGTCCACCTAATGCCTCTGCTGCTCCTGGAGCCCCCAGCCTGGAGTGCTCTTGGGTCCTCTTCTGATTTCCTCAGGCAGAGGAGGGTTGGCTTTGACTATGGAGGACCCTTGGGTGGGACAGAAGATTAGTCTCAGTGTGGTACCTTCCAGATGAATGGAGTAACCAGAGATCTGCTGAGTAGAAGGGCGATTGGCCGAGAAAGTTTGATGTTTTCCAGCTTGACCCGATGGAATCCAAAGGGCCTACACCCTCGCCGCGTGTCTGAACCAAAGGGCGGCTGAAGCAGGTGAGGAAAGCTACGAGGCCCAGACAACATGGCGGCCCAGGCCCAGACATGTTTTCTCGTCATGATTCTCCCGCCCTGCTTAGATCCTAGCACTGTCATAAGAGCCCAGAGAATTGTTTAGGAAAACGCTTTTGTGATATTTTCTAAATATCTAGTATGTATATTCAATGACCTTAAGTCAATGGTTTAACTTCTCAAGATTCAAGTTTCTTCGTCTGTAAACTGGGGAGCACACTCCTGGCAGGTTATGAGGTTACAATGACCATGGATGAGGTGATCCCTCTAGAGTGTAGGACCCATGTCAGCTGTGTGTGTCTGCATTTATTGTCACTTAGTGTGTACACAAATTCACACACTCACACACACACACACACAGAGTAAGTGCACAATTTCTACCATGGTTTGATGACCTCAGTTACAATTCCCCAAAATCTGCTTGGCCAGCTGTTAGTATCCCCATTTTATGGACGAGAAGACTGAGGCTTGGAGAAATTAAATGTCGCTTAGGAATACCCAGATAGTAAGAGGAGGAGTTGGGATGTGAACACACGCCCAGAGCTGAAGCTCTTTCCACCAAACCCCTGCCTGTAAATGCTACACACGTGTAAGGTTGTATTTTCCTTGGAAGCCTCTCCTACAGCTTGTTTCCAATGGGGGTTTGTTTCATTTTCTCATCCTCAGAGAAGAGAACAGTCAGGTTAGGGTAACAATGGAGAGAGAAATTGTTTCAGCCACACTGATTCCAGCTGGGGCTGTGCTTTTGTGTCTGGGAGGACATGTATGTGCAATTTAGGGGCCCCGTCTGTAGAGAAGAGGGAAAGTGACACTGGTTAGGAAAAGAGAATGACTTAGGAGGAGCTGCCGAGACATTGGAGCTTAACCTAGTGTTGATATATGATAACCGGGGCACGTTACTGAAAGGCATAAAATCATACAAAAAGTTATTTTTCAACCAATATGCTGACACAGCACCATTTGGGGTCCCTAACTGAAAATGATATATGAATTATCTCAACCTAAAGTCGGAAGTATAAATTATAGAATATATCTTTCACTGTTTTATTTGGGCTGTAAAGCGACACCTTATTATTTCTCCCTCCTGGGCTTCCTTTAATGAATCGGGATTTGAAAGTGAAATATTTATTATATTGCAGGGGAGAGATTACTCCGTGCCTCAGAAAGGAGGGAGGAAGGGTTATGGAAATCAGGCAGCATCTTGGAAATTGGCCTCTTTCTTGTTTATGAGAAATGGCTGATGTGGGGTGTTTTTTTTTTCCGAGTTGTGAGCGGCGTACTGAAAAGGACCCCTCCTGCGTGGTGAACATGGGGGCACGGGTTGCCAAGTCAGGGATCCAAGCCTCCAGCCTGCTCTCACCTGTAAACCCTCCCATCTGATTGGGAACATCCAGTGAGCGAGAGATTTGATTATGATGCTTTCGTGCGTTGCGTGGGGGAGATGGAGTATCATGAGCCATCTTATTAAAGCCTGCTGACGTGGAGGAAAGAGGGAGCGAGGGGAGGAATGCCTTCATCTCTATTGGTTATTGGATGTTGGGTAATGGCAATTGATTATTCAAACCATAGGGCCGTTACCGAGACTCAGCACTGGCTTAATGGATATCTCTCTTCTACTGGCTCCCAAATCAGTCCTGATGGACGATTATGGGAGCTTAGTGTGTCATATACCTGATCAGAGCCAGGCAACCAGACTAGCCCACTGTTCAGAGTGAGAGCAGTTGTTCCCAAGATGCTAGACGATTCCTGGTGTCCCCACTATAGGCAAAGGGTGAAGAAATGGGTTAAAAGTTGGGACCCACAACATTAGACAGTGTTACCAAGCAGCTACACCCCCGTTTCATGTGACTGCAACCATAGCTCAGGGACAGGCATCTATGCAAAAATTCAGAGTGTTTGATCCTCTTTCATTCCTTCAATCGCCTATTTGTTTATTCCATGAATAGTTATGAGCACTTCTGTGTGCCATGAACTGCATTAAGCACTGTGGAAAGAAAAGAAATAATAAACAGCGCTTCTGTTCAATGAACTAGGGACTAGTGGGCAAGACAAACCATAAACAGAAGTCAAAACAGCGTGTTACGTGATACCATAAAGGGTAAGCAGGGATAATGGGACAAAAAGGAGGTGACTGACTTTGCTTGAAGGGACAGGGAGCAGGAAAGCCTCAATTTCCCATGAACTGATTCATAGACAAACACATATTGTGTGAATCCCTTCATCATTAATGTGTTGATACTTAGAAGCAAGAAAAGAGCATTCTAGAACACGTGCAAAGCCGAAACGTTACCAAACAAGATGTCTGGAACGGCGTGTTGAAACAGGATGGCAAAGCGCTTGGAATGGGGAGTTCGAGTTTGTTATGGACCTCCATTTTGTGGGTATAAACCCTCTATCCCTGGGATGAATTCTCTCCTCCTCCCACATTTATCATCTCACTATGATTGTTCTGATCTTTATATTGTCTCTCATTCCTCCAAAATAGATTTTTTTTCTCCTTGATCCCCTAATTTATATAAGCCATACACTTACACATGGGGCTGGCAAGCATGGAGGTAAACACGTTTTTGTCCAGCACAGGAGATGTGGCGGAAAGAACGACACCCGTGGTCCCTACTCCCACACCTTGCTTGCCTCCAGCGCTCTGTCCCAGCCCGTTCACTGCCCACACTCTGGTGTGGTGGCATTCACTGTTGGGTCAACACATAGACCGCTCAGGGGGCTGGGGAGTGAGCACCTCTGTCCAGAAGCCAGGGACCCAACGCATTTTAGGCTGCCTTGCAGGCAGGAGGTGTTTGCAGTGGATCTGACTGGTGCTCTGAGCCTCAGAGGCTGGGGAGGGGGTGAACTCCATTTGTCAGGGCAGTGTTTTTGTGTTGAATGCCATTAGCACTAGGGAAGGATCACATGGTTTGGGAGGCTGGTGCACCATCGAAATGGCAGCAGCCCCTGATGGGGTCAGTGGTAGGGGGCCCTCCAGTAGGGACTCTGCAGCTATCCTGTATTAGCAATTCAGAAGGGATTGACAGCCACTCTGAGCTCTCCCTTGACAGCCAGCTCCTGGGAGCTCCGAGTTAAGCAGAGGCACCTGCCAATTTGTAGGAGTCCCTGAATTCTCTGAATAACCATGGTGGCTGTAGCAGCCCAGAGGAGGGGGCCATGGCACTTCCTCCTGACAAGGACGGCATAACCCAGTGATTGCAATGCATCGTGGCTCCTGTCACAGCAGCTCATGCATATCATTCATGGAAACAGAGCTGTGTGGGGACTTACGCATAACTCAGTCCAACCTCTTCCTTCTGTGTTTGCAGACACTGGGAGTTCACAAAGGTTCCAGAGTGGCTAAGTTCAGACTTGACCCCAGGTTTCCTGACCTCTACTCCGCTGTCCTTCTTTTCCATGGGTGATTGTCGGTGGGGCAGGATAATGGGGGGAACCCAACTGAAACAGACAAATAAAATAGTGATAGATTCGTGGTGCCCCTAATACCTAGTGGTCACTTTATCATTTGTTTCCAAACTAGTGGGCTTTCTAACTTCTGCTGAGTTTTAAAAAGAAGATTCCTAGTCATCTATTATAGTTATCAGTGTGTTTTGCTTGTAGTGAAATGCATTTCACTCCTGTGCCTCAGCATACATAAATTTATATTGCAGTTGGTGAGATTCGAGAAAATAACATCCGGGTGCTAAAACTCACTGACAAAGGGAGCAGAGGCTGGGGCTGAGCCTGCCTGGAGAGGCTCGGGTGCTGGGAGAGGACTCAGGTAGTGACTACTAGAGGTCTCTTCCAGGCCTGGGATGAGCACATCTCAAGCTTCTGCTGACACCCACAGAGAGTTTAAGTGGCCATGTTCAGGAAGCGATGGGCTACCAGAATTGATAGATTGTGGTGAAAGGAGAAGGATGAAGAAAGGCCCCCATATTTATAAGAAAATGCCTGTCATGTATAGAAAAAAAGAATGTCTCCAGATTCAGGTAGGAGATATATGTGTGTGTGTCTCTTGGAAGGGGCTACAAAGTGGCATGGCAGAATGGTAAAGAAGGTCTTTCCTTCACACAGTCTCCTCTTCAACCCACCAACCTCCCTCCAATTTCAGTCCCTTAGAGAAAGAGATCAAGGACTCGCTTTCCTGCCATGAATTCAGATCTATGGCCCTGCCATAAGGAAATTGAATTTTTTAAAACAAACACTCCAGAACCTTTACATATAAAAGGACATGTCCCTGCTTCCTTCCGTTTTCTTGAGGGACAACGTCCCTCTACTCAAGGAGGCTTCCCACTACTTGTGCCATCCTTGGAGTTCCTCTAGGGATCTTTCTTCCCTGTGGTCTTGTGAGTCCTTTCATGAGGTGCATATCTTCATTTGCAACTTTGAGACTCAGTCAAGGTCATGTAAAACCAAGTCTGAGTTCAAGGAGGGAGATTTGCTATGATAGGGTTAGTTTTGACAACAAACCAAGTGTGGCTGTATGATAAGGAGACTGTCTCCCTTCTACTTCTTTGTTTACCAGCTTGTCTTTGTTTTCTGTAATGGAAACAAGCTTCACTACACTCCCCTCCCTGAGTAATTTATATCTCCTTTAACTGTTAACACCCACCACCACTGCCACGATACAACCCTTGAAATATCAATTCTTTTTGTACGTAGACTGATACTCCCTCCTCTCCCTCATCTTCAGTCTGCTAGCATGCAAGGAGCACTAAGGGATCCTAAAAAGTCTGGGCTTGAATTCCAGTTCACTTATCAGCTGCCGGAACTTGAGCATGTCACTTGACCTCTGTGAGTTTCAGTTTTCTGAATTATAGAAAGAGAATAAGAATGTTTGCCTTGTAAACTTGTAGGGATTAAATGAACAAATGTGAGAAAGTATCCAGTGCATAGTAGATGTTTCATAAATGTTTATGTCTTATTTTAAATAAAGTAGCAGCTGGGGGTGCTCTCTTTTTCTATCCTCTTCTTCCTCTGTTCTGTTTCTTTTTCCAGTCCTGCCTCCCTACTTTCCTGATATGCATTGTCATGCTTTGTGATAGCCTCTGGTCTCGCCTTCTTTTACCAAGCAGCTGTTGGGAGGTGGAGGGGATGGAGTGCAGGGTAAGGAAAGGGAGGGAATAGAGAGGGTCCGTCATGGCCCCAAAGCCAGCTTAGGGATGCTCTAGACCTCAGACCATGCATTCTGCTGAACTGAAAATACCCTCACTGGCCACTAGGCTCTAGGATGCTCGGGCTTAGCTGGACAGTGAGGGCCTCTCCTCTTTGCTCCACGCTAAGTGCTGGGGATGCAGTGGTGAACAAGACACAGTCCTGCCCTGAGAGGACTTCTGTGTCCCGTTCTCTGAACTCGTTGTTGAAGGGGGAGGTCTAGTAGGAGCCTCTAAGCTGCCCCCAAATAATCCCAGCTTCCGCGTGTTCATCTGCTCGTGTAAGCTCCTCCTCTTGATGGCGGGCTGGGCCTGGTGACTCCCACCCAACAACTAAAATCTCGCGAAAAGTGGTGGGATGTCCCTTCTGAGGTCAGTTTACCTACAGACTGCAACTCTGAGGGAAACCATTGGGTGCATCTTAGCTGCTCTATGGAGAGGCCTATGTCGTGAGGAAGCTGGGGGACCCCCCAGCCAACAGCCAGCTGGGAGCTGATGCCTTTAGTCAGACAGCCTGCAAAGAACGGAATTTTGTCAGGAACCAAGAGAGTGAACTTGCGAGCAGCTGCCTCCCCAGTTGAGCCTTGAGATGAGACAGCAGCCCCAGCTAATACCATGGCTGCAGCCTTCTGAGCGATCTTGAGGTGGAGGCGCCCGGCCAGCTGTGCCTGAATGCCTAACCCACAGAAACCTGAGCTAAGAAACATTTGTTGTCTTAAGCCATTCAGTTTTGGGGTCCTCTGTTACACAACAAAAGATAACTAATAAGAGGGGGTACAGATTGACTCTCCTTTCCTATATTATTATTTTCCAATTTTATTGAGATATAAGTGACATGTAATATTGTGCAGATTTAAGGTGTACAACATAATGATCTGGTGTATGGATATTGTGAAATGAGAAAGACCCAGCCCCGGTGTCTGTGGTTCCCAGGCTGCCTCGGTCAACGTTAGACTGCCAGGGCCTGGTACACAGGAGGGGTTCAATAAGTATTTGATGGCAGAATGCAGAGACATTCTCTGAGGCTTCCCCCCAGCACCTTACCACTGTGGATTACACGGGATGCACAGGCTACCCAGTCAGACTGAATTTCAGATCAAAGAGGAATAATCTGTAGGTTCAGTATGTCCCAGCTAGCACACGAGAGATACTTACACTAAAAAATTATTTGTTTGCTGTTATTGCTAAATCTGGTGACCCTAAAACCAGGGTGGGAACAGAATCGGTGTGGACCCAGGAGAGAGAGGATAGTGAGTTTGCAAAGAAGACGAGTTGACCTCACATGGTTAGAGTTTGTATGTGTATGTGTGTGGTAAAAACTTTTAAGATCTACTATCATAGCAACTGTCAAATGTCTAATACAGTAATGTTAACTATAATCACCGTGCTGTTCATTACACATCGAGAAAATTCATATCTATTTTTTAAATATATTAAAAACAGAGTGTTTAGCCTCCTGAAATGGAAGACGGAGGCAAATCTCTTTCTGGAGGAGTGCCTGTCAGAGTTGTTGTTTTTAACTGAGTCTCGTGTACTCTGGTGGTAGAGTTGCTGGCTGGCTGGTGTTTATAAATTCTCCTGGTCAAATTCTCCAGGGGAGGTGCTTTCCTCCTCTCTCACAAGACTTCTCCAGTCGTCCGCTCCATATCCCACTTCCTGTTCCCGAGGTCCCCTTGACCCATCCCAGTCTGCTCAGCGACTCTAGTTCCAGTCGCTTGAACCTGAGGAGGGGGCGCTTTTATCAGAGTCCCCAGGGGCAAGGGGGCCTCGCCCATCCGGGCCTCGCCCATCAGGGCCTCTGAGCCTGGACACCCTGGTGGGTTATGTCCTCAACGTCTCCAAATCCAATACTATTTCTCAAGAAGCAGAGGGGCCCCAGTGAGCCTGATTTATTATTTTACATCTGTTGCCTGGCAAAGAGATGTCAGCTGGCCAGACCACAGGGTAGGAGCTGACGACTTCCAGATTTTCAGTCTTCTGCCTGTGGGTATACCAGAGCCTGATATCTCCCTTGAATAGGGAGATCCTCCTTCGGTCGCCACAGTCCCAATAGCTGGTCCAGATGGCTTCCTGCCCATTCCTCATGGACTCCCCTTTTGTGTGTGGCCCCTGAGCACATGTGCCCAAGTGTGCGTGCACACACACCCCACCGCCCTGCACTCACATGTACACACTCACCTGCACACTCCTCTGTGCACGCGCACACACACGTACTCATGTGCCACCCACCTTCTCAATATCAAGACTCTAAGTCTTCTTTGAAGATGAGATCTATTATCCACGCAAATAATCCTCCCACCCCCTCCCCCTCCCCCCAAGATGATTAGCATCTGTGAGCATTATTGAAAGCACTGCTTGGTTCCCATTTTGAAAAGCTGTTTTCCCCCCTCCCTTTCATGCCAAATCCCCAATGTGGGCTCGACGCAGGGAGCAGCTCTGCACGGCCGAGAGAGGTCGGCTCTCGTTAATACAGATCCCATTTATTTAAAAATAGCAATATTATGCCACTTTCAAATAGCCCGAGTGAGCTAAACCATTAAAAGATTGTGCGTCGCCGACTTCGGACCTATTGTGAAGGCTTAATATTTCACAGCACAGTGACATACGGCGCATAACCCACAGAGCAGCTCTATTGGTTAGGCTGTTCCGAAGCGAGACGTGGGGAAATAATCGAAGAGAACATTTTATAGCCCAGCACAGGGGAAGGAGGAGACTGGAGCTTGGGAAACGTGAAGGCCTCCTGAAGCTGCGGGGAGGCACAGATGGGGTGCCGATGTCCACGGTGCGCCCGTCCATGTTCAGGGGTAGATGGGTGCATGGATGGAGAGTCCCTCTCCTGGGTCCCATTCCCAATGTGGTCATTTTCCCGAATCATTGTTCCTAACGTGGCTAGTGAACTAGACTTCCACGTGTTCCCATTCAGAGCCCAGATAATGACCAAACTAGTGATGCTTGAAATAGAGCCGGATTGGGGGGTTGGGGATGAATTCAGGGGTGGTGGGGCCAAGGAACCACAAACGTTAGCTTTGGCATTAAGACAAATTCCAGTTCTGATCTTGATTCCACCTCTCACTATGTGACCGGGAGTCAATATTTGGCATCTAACCTCTCCATTCCCTAACCTTTGCAATGGGAATAATAAAGGTTACATCCAGAGGCTGCGACAAGCTGAGTGTGGGATGATACTCAGTTAATTTTGTTTTCTTCTTCCTTCTTGTTTCTCTATTCACCTGTATTCCCTCCTTCCTTCCTTTCCTTCTCTCCTAACACAGGCGCTCTCTTCTCTATCACTATGCTCTCCACTAAGCCCTGGGCCCAGCCTGTGGTATGGTTTCTCCCATGTGCTCCTTGCCTCATGGAAATGATCCCAGGTCATCTGCAGTCCCACCAAGGTTAGCCATCCTTCTCTTTCTGCAGGCTTGAGCTTTCTGCAACTGCTTTGATTACGTGTGCTCTTTCCAAAGAGGCCAGCCGGGTGACTCTCAGAAAAGACTTGTGTTTCAAAGACCCGGTGGTTTGGAGATCTTGAGGCTCTGGAAGAGCCTGAATAAGCGCAAGCTTGGATGCCCCCCACCCCATATCCCTTAGCCTCTTCCCAAGGCTTCCCACACCCACCTAGTGGGAGTGGCCCAGGTCCTGGCATCTAACTTCCAGGAGGCTGGTTTGCATTTCCTAAATGAGGGTGTGAAGGTGACAGGGGCACCCAAGAAACTCTGCCATCCCTTGATGGAATGTGGCCCTCCCCACTACATCGTACACAGTTCATATTTGCAAGAGGGGAAGAGCTGAGCCTCTCTATTCAGGGTCTGCTCTAGTCTGAGGAGTGGGACATTTTATAGGGACACAGCCCTCCCACTTACTGATCTCCATCCTCTCCCATATTCTACACCCTGGTGATCTTTTTATTTTTAGATTCTCCTTCCTCCAGTGATGGGGGAGGGGGGGCTCTGCCCATGGATAACCGCCTTCTTCTTCCTTCATTCTGTAGTTGTTTCCTAAAACAAAATGAAAAAAAAAAAAAAGTTTTCCCAAATCAGAGGTTGCACAAGCAGCACCTTCTGTTTTGTTGGTCTCTTGAAAAAATATCCTTCGAATTCTTCTTCCTTTAATGGCGGGGGTGGGGGGGGGTGCTCTCACCCTTTGCCATAGGTTCTGAGCAGGAGGAGCTCAATTGAAGCTCCACAAACATTTAATTAGTCGGGGGTGGGGGTAGGGGCAGGGAGTGAGTTTGCTCCTCCTACAGCCACAGAGCAAAGGCTACTCATTGAGCTGAGAAGGCAGAATGCAGAGCTCCCCTGGATGGCCAAGAAGGGCCAGGTTTTCTGTGCATGGGGTGGGGTGTGCAGAGAGTGGGGGGGGGGGGCCTAGATAGGACACTCCTCCCTTCCCCAGACCCTGCTGTATGGAATACTGTCTCTAAATCTGGAAGGCTCTTCCAGAACTAAATTCATACTTCATGGAATTGCAATGACCTTGAGAGGTCATCCAGTGCAGCCCCCTTACCTGGCAGGAGTAGGTTTGGGGGCCATTCCTGTCCTCAGTGCTTAAGGTTGAAAGGCAACAGAATTCTAGTTCTTGTAGTAGATTTAACTTAGGTACCTTTCTATGAAAGGGCATACATGATTCAAAAGATCCCTTTATCTCTTTTCCTCCATCTTTCTTTCCTTCTTCTCTCTAAATTCCCCTTTAATAATCTAAAATTACAGCCTTAAAGTGGAGGAGGCAAAGGAGGGGAGCATATTCGAAGGGATTGTAGGGTCACCATTTCTGTTCCTTTTTCTCCTGCCGTAAGCCCCGCTTCGGGGTATAAGCAGACCTATAAATGAGATGTAGCTCATTCATGAATTGCTTGTGTATTACTTGGGAACACATTTTCCCATCAAAAATGATTGATGATTTGGTTCTCATGCTGGCCCACAGATGCCCATTTAACCTAATGGCGGCCTTGAAATATGAGTCTCCTTGAGTTTCCTGAGAATTATATGAGCAGAGAGTTCTCAGCAGCCTACATGTAGACCCCCAAGCTAAATTTTTGAGCCTCTCCGAGTGTTGAGCACTGAGCTCAACCCAAAGCCCTCCAAGGCAGTGCTGGGGTGCTGGGGCTATCGCTAAGGAACCATTTGCATTAGCTTTGGGGTAATTAAAGGAAAATTATCAAAGGAAATTATAAAGGAATTTTATAAATAAAAGGAAATTATCAAAGACAGACTTTGGTTCTGATCTTAATTCCAGAAACTCTGGAAGAGGGGTGGCTGAAGAAGGAGGAGGATGGGGTGACCCATTCACACATTCTCAGAAGGCAGGGTGGCCCAGTGGAAAGTCCACCAGGCCTGGGCTGGACAGTATTGTTCCCAGCCTTGACTTCACCCCTTTTTACTTTTACATTCTTGAGTGAGCCATTCAACACCTCTGGGCATCATTTTCCTTAAAGGGAATACAGACAAACAAGAAGAAACTCATATAAAGAGAGATATATATACACAAGCCAATCCAGAAATAGACATAAGTCGATAACTGTATTCAGATGAGAGCAGGAGTGTTGGCAGAATGTGATTAGAACTGAGTAGTGGTGGCCTGCAAAGACTACAAAGAGGAGAAGGGGAAATCCGATTTAATGAACACTTACCATGAATCACGCGCCATTTTGAGTGGTCTTCGAAGAGCAAGTTGGGAAGAAAATGTTATTTAAATATATCACACCGGCATTCTTCTGAGGGAAGAAATTGTCTTTCTTTAGAAAAATACCTTTGAGAAGGCACTTTGTGTGTGGAGGTGAGGCATTGAGGGCATCTTTTGGAAAGAGGCACAAACACAGAGAGAATGCTGAACTCTTCTGCATAAGAAACGAATAGAGTTTCTGGTTCAAAAATGTCACACTGAGGCAATAAATTAACCTCCCATCCCTCTGGAGACCCCACTAAAATGATGCTAAAGGAATACAAAAGTGAATAAACCCATAATAATAAAGGGAATAGGGAGTGAGGTCAGAATCACTAGCGGATAAGAGATTTCAACGAACACTTGGAAAATGTGAACTCGGTAAAAATGTGTTGATAAATGAAGCGGAGTGAGGAGCCAAAACCCAGAATACATTCAGGTGGCAGCTGCGGAGGTATTGGAAGCCAGTCTTCCTGGCAGAACAAAAGGAGGCTCTGGGCGCAGAGTCGGCAGGTGTGGGGAGAAGGAGGGTGGAATGATCTGGAAGAAATATCTCCACTGCCCTCTCTGCATAGCACAGGCCTCCTCTCGACCAGAAGGTAGACCATCTAGGGCTTCCAGTATGGGAGCTGGAGTCCCATAAGCATCCTCATCGGACTCCCGCCTTACCGATGACTTTTCAATCTGTATCCCAGAGCACAGCCCTGCCACTGCAGAGCTCTGTCTTGTGGCCTTCTTCTTACTCAGGGAAGACCTTCAGGGAAAGAGACTTACATGCACAACAGCTACATGGACAGTCAACTAGGTCTTTGTTTTTAAATCCTAAGGTACAATCCCAGAATGCCAAATATACCAAGAAAAGCATCTGAGGGAAATATAAAGACCAAGGTAAACAAACACAACAGCTCACTGGGAGGAACCACACTTAACTCAAAAAAAGGGAGGAAACTTCCTAATGCTAACTAACAAGCCCAGAGAACCTCAAGATCGCATCGTGTCCATCACCACCATCATCAGCACCATTACCATTCCCTGGTACAGGCGCCGTTGGAAGCACTTCACGTGCATGAACTCATTGAATCCTCAGATATCATGGAAGGTTCCTCTTACCATCATCCCCATGTTGGAGATGAGAAAAACTGGACACAGGGAGGTTAAATGACTTTCCCAGGTTCACACAACCAGTAAGTTGCAGAATTGAGATTTGAACTCAACTGGTTTGATTTCTGCATTTGTACCTTCAACCACTACATTGAACTTTCTCTCATTAGAAATAAAATTTTAAAAATTTAAAAAACAGAAAACCCACAACCACCCCCTCAAAACAACCAGTCTATGAAATAGAGATCATTAAAGAACAAGAGAGTCCTTGTGGAAATTAAAAATAAATATGATTGCCAAAATAAAACATTTAGTAGAAGAGTTGGGAGATTAAATCAAAGACACCTCCCAGTATAGAGAGAGGGAGAGAGAGAGAGAGAAAGAGAATTAGAGAGAAAGAAAGAGAAAAGGAAATTATCAAAGAAATTATAAACATATTTCCTAGAGCCAAAGGAAATCCTAAGTCCTTAGGCTAAAAGGACATACTAACACAAGAAATGTCTAAAATAGAAAGATGACAATGATCCACACCACACACTGATGATGTTTGAGAGCAACAATGATAAAAAGAGAAAAAACATGCAATCACACTGACCAGCCTCATTCAAAATGGTCATCACCAGCCTCCAGTGGGTCCCTGAGGCTACCCTATACCCCATTATATTTTCTTCCCCCTCACTGGACCACTATTTCACATAATTCCCTGGTCCTCCATCCTCTACTATGCCTCACCTACTCTATCTGAGCTGACAAAATGGCAGCAACAGAAGAGAACTTCCCCCATGCACCCACCACACTGGGACCCATCTGCTCGCATCTATGCCCAGATACCCTGCCTCCTCTGAGGTAACTGCACTAAACTCTCTATACTCAGAGTTAAAGCCAGCACATCAGTGTGGTCCAGACCTCATCCTCCTCCCTATTCTACCCTTAGCACGTCTTCCCTCTCTTGCTGCTCAACCAGACCACTCTCACACCTCCCTCCCTCCAGCAACTGCCTCTGTTTCCTTCTTCCCTTGAGAGAGACCTTTATAGAGAAAGGTCCCCTTGGAAGAATGTCTATACTTTGTACAGTTTTTCTCTTCTTCTATTTTTTTTCCACTCCTCAACAGTTAGGTCCCCCATTTCTCAAAACTGATATTCTTAACATCATTATTCACTTAGACATTAAAAATAACTCAAGGCTCACTTCTTAATCCTCAATCCTTGTGACACATTGCAAGTTCTAATATGGTGATCACTTGCCCTTCCTCAAAGCACTTTGTTCATTTGGTTTCTGGACATGACAGTTTTCGATTTTCTCCTTCCTCACTGACCACTTCTCAGGCTCCTTTTCTGGCTACTTTTTCTCTGTCTGATCTCCAAATTCTGGTCCTTTTGGAGTCATTCATGGCTGAGTGTTGGGTGTCTTCTATCCTCTCTCTGCACTGACTCTCCCTGATTATGATGTTTGTGGGGGTGGATTTTTCTTGCCCCTACCCTATTTGGGGTTTGCTGACCTTCTTGAATCTGTAGGTGTATGTCTTTTACCCAGTTAAAGAAGTTTGCAGCAATTATTTCTTCAAATACTTTTTCAACTCTGTATATTTTTCCTCTTCTTCTAGAACGCTGATGGCATGAATATTAGAAATTTGTATTGTCCCATAGGTACCTTAAATTCTTTCTCCAGTCTTTTCTCTCTGGTGCTCAATTTGGATAATTTTTAACAATCTATTTTATTTTATTTTAAAGTTTTATTTATTTATTTTAGAGAGAGAGAGTGGGGGAGGGGTGGAGGGAGATGGAGAGAGTCTTAAGCAGACTCCGTGCTGAGCCCAGAGCCTGCCCAATGTGGGGCTTGATCTCATGACCCTAAGATCGTGGCTTGAGTTGAAACCAAGGGATTTCAACTGACTGTACCACCTGGGCACCCCAACAAACTTTTTTAAAGACCACTTATTCATTCCTCTGTCATTTCCATTCTGCTATTGAATTTTGTTATTGTGTTTTTAGTTCTATAATTCCTACTTGATTCTTTATATCTTACATTTTTCCTGATATAATTTACCTTTCTATTTATTGGAGTCTTTTTATAATAGATGCTTTAAAGTCTTTGCAGTATAATTCCAACATCTGTGTTTTCTTGGCATTAGTGCTTGTTAATTGTATTTTCCCATGGGAGTTGAGATTTTCCTCATTCTTCATATGCTGAGTAATTTGAACTATATCCTGGGAATTATGAATTTGATGGTTTGAGTCTCTAGTCTTGGTTTAAATCATTTGGGGAAGTTTGTCCAGGCAGATAACCTGGTTCAGTTCAAGCTGTACATTCCAACTGGCCTTCAGTGGGTGGTGGTTTCAATCTCAGGTCTACTTCAAAGTCTTTGCATCCCACTGGATCAGTTCCTGTTGCACCATCCAGTGACCAGCATGGGGACCTGGCTGGTAGTAAACTGCACCTGTAGTTCAGTTCTTAAGGTTTTGGGCTCATTGTTTAGGCTCTGATCCTTGCACGCACAGCTCAGGGAGATCCTGGGAGTTGATAAAAAACTTTATGGGGTTGCTTTCTTGAGATCTTCCTGGTACTTTCCAGGTCCCTGGGCCTTCTCTCTTGCTCTTGTGGCCAGAAAGCTGGGCTTTAGTTTCTTTACTCTCTCTTACCCTCTTTGCAACTGTGCCCACTTCTGGGGTCAAGAAGAGAGAGAACAGAGAGGAAAGAAACCAATGGGAATTTGTTTCATACTCTTCTCTGATTGGAGGGGGAATGTTCTTTTGCCTCAGAGTTTTAAATAGCTGGGACTCCTAATGACATTGCTGACATAACAGGGGAATCTGAAACACGCGGAACAGAGAAAAGAAGAAAAGCAAGGAATTCCTCCACTGTCTCTGAATACTGAGTCCCTTCTCCCATTCTTGATTCAGAATCAGATGGCCCCGCCTGGAGCTCTCTCTGCCAAGGCCTGGGGATACCAGCGAAAAAGTGGGAAATGTACTGCTGGTTTGGTGGTATCTCTCGTTCTGGTCTTCTTCCCTCATCTGCATGCTTCTGCTCACTTTTCGGAATCCTCAAGCAGCTACACCATTCATTCTATATGAATTTTGTTAGCGGTATTCAGTGTGAGAGGCAGGGTGATATGTGGTTGGTCCATTGATCCAGATGCAAAATTCGCTTTCAAAGCTTTGAAGGAAAATGTGTTGAACCTAGAGCCATTGTTAATTGTAAGGGATAAATAGCATCACTTTCAAAAATCCAAAGACAGAGAACATTTGCCTCCTAAACATTCTTCCTGAGGAAGTTACTCGAGGATGTACTCCTGCAAAAACAAAGAAGATAAAAGAGGAGTGTATGAGATCCTGGAACCTGTACAACTAACCAGAAATGTGAATATCCAAGATAATAACTGTGTGATAGACCCAAAGGACAAAAATGGTCCAGATAAAAGCAGAGGGTGTGATGCTTCTGGAATTCTATTTCTGTGAAGAAAATGGATTCCATGTAATAAATAATTGAAGGTCTAATGATTTGAGGTCATACTGAAGGCAAATTATTCTTTTCTCTAGACGGAAAGAAAATTTCAGAAAAAAACCAAAATTTCACACAAGAATTAATAGGTCTACACTTGTTTTTTAAATTATTTCTTTATTTTAGAGAAAGAGCATGAGTCAGGGGAGAGGAGGAGGGGAGAGAATCTCAAGCAGACTCCCTGCTGAGCACAGAGCCCAACATGGGGCTCAATTTCTCAACCCCAAGATCATGATCTGAGTCAAAACCAAGAGTCAGTTGCTCAACCCACTGAGTTACCAAGGTGCCCAAGAAATGAATGGTCTGTATTTGAATCAAAATAAAGTTTGTCATGTTTTTTGTGTAGTGCTTGAGTGTGGAAAAAAGAATACATTTGATCTAGATCATAGCAAGACTGTGTTTCAAGTGGTAAAGGAATCATGGCATTTGATCCATCTGAGAAAGGCAAAATTCTAACTTATTTCCTGGCTATGCAGTGAATTCTATTTTCATAGAAATATTAATGTAAATGCCAAATGAATACCAATGGATTAGGTTATGCTGAGGTAACAACCCCAACTCTCATTGATTCTCACAGGAAATGTTACTTCTTGGTCGCCCCCACAGTCAAAGCAGGTCAGCATGGGACTCTGGTCCTCCAGTCCCTTAGGGACACAGGTGACAGACTCTTCCACTTTGGACCTGTGCCATCTAGAACAGTTGGCTTCAGCTACAGCAGCAGAAAGAAATTCAGTAAATTTCACTGGGTTTTCACGGTCTCAACCTAAAAATCACTTAAGAGATTTAAGAGATTTCTCACATTTCACCAGCTGGAACCAGCCATAGTTCTCTCCCCACTAGGCAGTGAGGAAGATGGAAACGTAGGAGAGCAAATGGAGTGTTGGGTGGCCATCGTTGCGTACCATCACCACTCATCGGCATTCAACTTTTATGATAACTTACATGAGAGTTACAATCTGGTCACCCAGAGCAAACACAACCTCAGATGAGGCCAGCTTGAGTATATAGAATTTTTTTAAAAACTGGAATTTAAAAAAAAATATTTTATTTATTTATTTGACAGAGAGAGAGAGAGAAAGCAAGCAAGCACAAGCAAGGGGAGCAGCAGGCAGAGGGAGAGGGGGAAGCAGGCTCCATGCTGATCAGGGAACCTGATGTGGTGCTCGATCCCAGAACCCTGCACCCCTAAAAACTGGAGTGTTTTAATGTTTGGACACATAATTCCTGGTTCAGTACAGGCATCAGGGGTCCCCCCCGCCAAGACTCTGGGTCCAGTTGACTCACATACACAACCAGTGTGGTCCTTGTGGGCACTCGCAGTTCCTATCATATAATGCAGGGCAGACCTGAGGATGCCCAGTACAGTGGAAATGTTGTCAATCCGAATAATAAAAAAGTAGAGGCACAGCTGACAAAGAGGAGTGGGGAAAAGTAGATGAGAAGTAGAAGGAAATCTAGGTATGCTTGTGCGTTCCTTTTGTAGAGCACGACCTGACGTAGATGAAACAAGATACGCATATTCACACGTATTATTTAAACTCATGAACGCAACTGATAGAACTAAAACGTAAGTGTGAAAGCTGAGAAGTGAAGAGGAAGTCACATTGGGGATGGTGTGAATATAACTCTCTATACTTTCTAGCGGATAATCAATAGATGATATCTGTGATCAATAAATCAAGAAATGGAGGTGTAAGTACACCATTTGGTGCAGGGAAGAAACCACTAGGAGCCATCAAAATAGAAAGGGCTTAACCTGCTTTCCTTTGGGGAGTAAGATTCAAGGTGGAGGGTAGGAGAGAAGACTTAATTTCATTATAAGATGTACTATTTGATTCTTTTAAAAATGATGCTCATGCATTGCTCTGATTTAAATATTTCTAATTTATTTGTTTTGGGGGGGTTGTGTGTGTGTCTGTATGTGTGTGTGTGTGTGTGTGTGTGTATGCTGAAACTCAGGAATGAACATCTAATTTATTTTTATTTATTTTTTAAAGATTTTATTTACTTATTTGACAGAGAGAGATCACAAGTAGGCAGAGAGGCAGGCAGAGAGAGAGGAGGAAGCAGGCTCCCTGCTAAGCAGAGAGCCCGATGCGGGGCTCGATCCTAGGACCCTGAGATCATGACCTGAGACAAAGGCAGAGGCTTATCCCACTGAGCCACCCAGGCACCCCCTAATTTATTTTTAAAAATATATAAACAGGGGGAACCTAGGTGACTCAGTTGGTTAAGCATCTGCCTTTAGTTCAGGTGGTGATCCCCGGGGTCCTGGGATCGAGCCCTGCATCGGGCTCCCTGCTCAGTGGGGAGCCTGCTTCTCTGTCTCCCTCTGCTGCTCCTCGGTATGGGCGCTCCCTCTCTCTCTCCCACTCTTTCTATCAAATAAAAGAATGACATCTTTTAAAAAAAGAAATGAATGCAATTCTGTGTATGGGAGAGCAGAAAAGTTTTGAGAGAGTAGGAGAAGAGAAAAGGGACAGGTGCCATAGTGGGAAGCCGGAGCCCATGGTGAAGGTAATACGTTCTCCACTGGGTGGGTTGCACTCTTTTAAGGATACAAAAGCCAATATTCAATTTTAGATTGTTTGCATTGCGGGATATAAATCCTTGTCCTTGTCCCAAACCTTCCACGTGTCTGCTATACACATGACTGGCTTCTATGTTTAACCAGGAGGGAAATTAGAGAAAGGGACTGAGCACTAAAACCAGGGCACAGATCAGTAGAAAGAATGGTGGTGAAAAAGGAGTGAGATGAATAGAAGCAAGAATTCAGAGATGGGAAGGATAACGAAGATTTAAAATCTCTGACATTCATGGGAATCTTGGGAAGATGTTAGCTTCCCATGGAATGTGAGATAGCAAGTTTATCAACTGCATTTAAAAGTCAGAGGACAGAGTGACCTTCGCTGACTGGAGCATGTGAGTTATCTTACCGGATCCTCAAAGCAACCTTATGAGTTATCTCTTCATTAATTCAACAAACATTTTTAAATATTTACCTAAAATACCATTCAGTAATTCTTTGTCACTATTCTCAAGGCACTTAGAGTCTAATAAGGGAGACATTGCAATATAAGGTCATAAATATATGCACTAGCCCCATGGAGAAGAAGCAGCTGCTTCTCCAGGGCTGGGAGAAGGTAGAAAGCTATACAAGAAGATGACTCAGGGTGAATTGAATTTTGCAAAATATAAGGCAGTTTGCCGAGTGGGTAAAAGGTCAGGGAGTACTGGGAAGGGGGAACAGCATATGGGAAAGCACAGAAGCAAAACCCGTGACACACTAGGCATCTCCAGAGACCGTTTCAAGGAGGCCAAAGGACAGAGGGGGGAGACCAGTGGGCTAGGCAGGGCCTCTCGGGGTGAACTGGGGCGCTCTCTATAGTTTGGGTCATCCCAAATCAGCCTGTTAACACCTAACACCTCCATTCCAAAAAAGAAATACTGCTCTGCTCAGTGGGAAAGCTCCATGAATCAGGCCATCCTGCTGGAACCAGTGCTGGGTCATGACGTCCCTGGATAGCCCTTGGCAGGAGTCTGGAGCTTCTTTGGGCATTGGGGTTACCACATGTGTTGGGACAGAGCATTAGGGAGCACCCTGAAGGGGCAGACAAGAACCAGCTCCTACATGGACCCTGTTTAGACCCGGTTTGAACACAGGAGCCCCACTGCTCACACTTGGGTGTGAGAGGGAACTTAAGATGGTTTGAGCAAGTTACTCTAATGTAGAAAGATGCTCTGGAAGCCTTGGGAGGAGGTCAGACTGGGAGGAGAGAAGTTAGTGATGAGGCTGCTAAGGAATATAGTCAAGAAATGAAGGGAAGGTAAAGGAACCAAGGCCCTGTCCATATGGACAGAGGGGAGTGGATGCATTTGAGGATATCATGAAGTAGGATCTCTACAACATGATATTGACTAGAGTGGAAAGGGAGGAGCCTAGAATAAGTCCCAGATTTCTGGTTCAGATGATTGGATGGACAGACACACCATTCACCCAGACTCAGAACACAGGGCAGCAGGTTTGGGGCAGGGTAAGGAGGAGAATGAGGAGCTGCATTTGGAACACGTTGAGTATGAGATACTAGTGAGTCATAAATTGGTAACACACGGCAGGCTAGAGGAGTTCTCTAAGCCTTGGGGCTAGAAACGCCACTTTTTACCACTCTTTGTGTGCTTAGCCAAGCTACTTGATCTCTCCAATTCTTTAAACCCCCCCCCAAAAAAAGAAAAAGAAAACAATAATGTAATTTTGACGGCTCACAGCACAGCGCATGGTACATATTAAGAGTTTGTTACAAAATGAAGAAGATGAAGGAAAACGAGGAGGAAGGGGTGTCTAGAGATCATCAGAGAAGTTAGGGTTACAAGTGTGAGTCTGGAAACTTTGGAAGAGGTTGTTGAAACCAAAGGTCTAAACGTCACCGCTGAGGGGATTCATGCAGAGTGTGGACATCAGAGGTTGGAATCGTCGGCTGTGAGCTTAGAGGGTAAAACTGCCCAAGATCATTGTGCAGGGCAGACGCTAAAGCAGAATGAGTCCAGGCCTATGTCAGCCCAAAACCCATATTCTTTCCCCACCTCATGCTGACTTTTAACATATTTTTGAAGAAGGAATGTGACTTAATAGGGAAAGGAGTAAAGGTTCCCTGAAGACCAGGGAAAGAGGCGTACCAGCCGAAAGCCCACTGTTCCGGGGCCCAACAAGGCAGATTCAGTGTGGGCCAGTATGGTGGGCCCAAAGCAAGTGCCACTGTTAACAAGTGGGGAGGGGGTCCAGGATTCCCGGAGCTTGAAGTTTATATAGTGTGGATGTTATTTTATCTTGAGTTTCCTATGAGAGCACAACCCAAGGCAAATTCATGCACGTGCAGGTTCTTTGGGAAATCATTCTAGGAGGCAAGAATGGGAGTCTGAGAAGGTAAAGGAAGAAGGAAAACCCAAAAGTGTGTGTTATGGAGGTCATAGCCAGAAACAGCTGGGCTCTATTGCGCCTGGGACCTTCTGAGGAGGATAGAGAATGTGGGTCAGACTTGTCCACCAAAGAATAAGCTGAAAGAAGACCCTGCCCTCCTTCAGTGTCTATCCTGGTCACAGCGTTGCCCTTGGCCACTGACTTCTCCACACATTTAGGCTGCCTGAGTGTGTTTGAATAATGGGGTCCCTTCCCCCCCTGCAATGATGAAGCCCCTGGCAGAAGGCAGAAGAGCCATAGTGTGTGTCTGAAGCCCCAGTGTTCTGGGCAGGAGGAACCTTGAAGTCCACATGGAACATTCCATCCTCAGCATCTGTGGGTGAAATCAGACTGTGTGAGTTGGGGACATCAGAGATGTGACATACAGTCTACTCCTTGCACTCCTCAGATCCTCTTGTGTCTCATGTGAAGTCAGCACATTCTATCATCAGAATTTGGAGGCGGTGGCCACCCATGGTTTCTAGAAAAGATAGTACACCGCAGTTAGGGGAACAAGCTTTAGTCCCACTGGCTACCATTGAGGTCATCATTTTCTTCTTCCATCAGGTTATCGATTCCCCTAGCTCTCAGCCAGAACTTTAGCTGGGTTAGGGTATTTGCTTCCCTAGTGAAGACCCAGGTCTTCATTCCCAAGAGGTTTAAGCTCCTCTCCCTTCTAGGCTGTGACTGCAGCCCATTCATGTTGGTCATGAGGCACGCCCCAGGGACTCACTGGAGCGCCATATGTATTTCTTTCTTCTTATTGTATAGCAGCAACTCTGGCTTCTTATAATTAATATCTGCTTTTTGGCCTTACGATCTACCAGCATGAGTGGTAGATCTTATCAGATTGGGTAGAACCCTTACCATTCCCTGTCTGGGAACCAGGAACTCCAATGCCAAAGAACCAGGCTTGGCAGGGACTTGAAGTACACATCCTGCAAGTAGGAGAGACAGTGAGAGGGACCACAGTGACATCGGGTCCTTGGTTCCTGAGCCTTTAAGGACACAGAACTATGTATCGGTGGCAGGTTCAGCACTCCAACCTCAGAGGGCGCTGCCCAGAAGCTGGGTGTGGGCGGCTGTTCCGGCTTGCTGCTCCAGGCGATGCTCTGTATGTACTATCAGTGGGTCAGAGTCAAGAGTCCATTCTCCTATCTTCGTTGCCATAAAATATGTCCCTAGGCCTGACAATATTATGTGGGACCCCGGGTCAGCAAATCTGTTTTTCCCCAGCCTTCAGAGAGTGATGCTGGCAGAGATGCTTCCGATAAGAAAGACAAACCAGTATCCAAAGTAGGTGTCAGGTCCAGAAAGGACAAAGCCCTTCTCCTTCCAGGGTGGAAAGGATCCAGCATAATCCACTTGACCACGGGACGTCAAGGTGTCTTCTTATCACGTGGCATCTCACTGAGACCTCAGCAGTGGGTTCTGCCCTTGACGCTCTGTAGCAGCAACAGCTAGATCAGCCTCAGTGAGGAAGAGCACATGCGGTGGGGCCCAGGCACAGCCTTCATCCCTGTGGTGATGGAGCCACCCCAGGACAGAAAGCAGAAGACGGGCAGAAAATGATGTCAGTGTGATGGCTGTCTACCGTGGCCAAGGCTGACATCACTCGCGAAACGAGGGGCTATGACACAGAGGGATCTGATCCAGGGAACTTCTTTAAGATCAGGAATGCAAATGTATCTTCTGACAATTAAAAATAAAAATAGCCACTTGAACACATTGCGAGATGCTGGAAAGGTCTTCAAGAGTGGAAGATGCTGATGAAGATGCTGGGATGGGCACAAGGTCTGGCGGGAGGAGGGCTTCCCATCTTGGTTCAGGTGCTTACTAAGCATCAAGGATCCCATCTGGAAAAGCCTTTGGAAGAGCTGTGGGAACGTGGCAAGATGCCAGGCTTGCTTGTTGCTCTGGGGGTTGCTAGTGCTTTCCTGGCTAGCATGAGAGACTATCAAAGGTAGGTGGGGCTGGAAGGACAGCCTCCTCTAATCCCTCTTTTCCTGATGAGGATCCTGAGCCCTGGCATTCACAAGGGCAGCCGAAGTTCACTCGGGCAGTTACTGATGGAGGCCATCTAGCGCACTGAGGCTTAAGGTTGAAGTTAGGGATCTTAAGCCACAGCTTCTTCGTAGACTCCATTTATATATTTTTTAATTCAAATATAAGCATGTGCTTAGCACAAGCCTGGCCGGCATTCCTGCCACAGCATAAAGGAGGAAGGCAAAGGAATGTGTAGGCAGACTTTATACTAGTGGTTACTTGATGCCTTCCTCAGTTCTCTACCCTGGTGCCCTGAGGGGGGTCTAACTAGATTGTGCTTTTGCTGGGTGTCTGTTGCTGTGCTCCTCTTGTAAAAATTGTTTAAGATGATTTGGGTTTTTGTTTTTGTTTAACATGATGCTTTTGTTGTTTGCATGCTGTGAGTTCATAAAACCATCTTCTACCTTCTGCCTTCTCTTTTAAAATCCTAGAAATTAACCTATTCTCCATCTAAGATAGATAGATTTATCAGTCTGTTTGCCTTTGCACCCATCCATCCATCCATCCATCCATTTCTCTCCCTCCCTCCCTCCCTCTCCCCCTCTTTCTTCCTTCTCTCTCTCCTCTACCTCCCCTCTCTTTCTCTCTCCCTCTCCTTTAGTTAAACATTTATATAAGTAAGAGTATGGCTCAGAGGGAGGGACCCTTCCTGAAACAGGTGAATGTTCTCTAATGAGGACAACCTGCTCAGAGGCACGTTCTGTTCCCTGGCTACTGAAACAAGGCAAGGTGTCAGGAATGAGACAGGTCTTAGGATCTCGCTTATCTTGTTGGACAGAATCCCTCTGGGAGACTTCTTTCTCCCAGTTCCTTCCCATGTGCTGACAATAATGTGCTAGAGCCCTCCTAACTTTGGGTAGTCCAAAGCTGACGGAGCAGGAACTAAGGAGTTCTAGAGACAAAGGACACCAAGACAGAGGAAGCAGGAATCTTTTGGGTGTTGTTTTTTTGTTTTGTCTTGTTTTCAACAAGGAACAAAAAAGCATGAGGGACATGGTAAAAAAGCCTATAAATCTAAGGTCAGCTCTCTTCATCTGCAGACACATCCATACCCTGTGTAGGAGACCACTGCACCTTGCACTTCTTTGTAATTGTGATCCTGGTAACTATCTGTTCAAGGTTGGCTTGGATTTAGCCTCACACAGTAGGTGCTCAGTAAGTAGTATGTTGACTAACTGATGGAATTGATGGGATGAATAATGATGGAATTGAATGAATGAAGTCCCTTTATTCAAGGGCACCGTCTTAGCCTCAGACCCTCCTTCCCTCCCTGCTCCCCATTCTCACTCTCAGGGACCTTGAAGAAGCCATCTGGGAGGGAGGCTTCAGGAAGGGATGTCAGCAAGCATTGGCAGCCTGTCATCCTCCTGGTTCCCTCCTCTCCAGGGCTCATTCTCCCTCCGCACCTCCCTTGCATCTTTCTTCCCTCCCTCCCTTCACCCCTCCCCCTCCCCAGAGGCCCCAGACTCAAACTGCTGGGAAGTCTCTTCAAACAGGATTGAAATTGCTTTAAATATTAGAGGATTAGGGGAAGACAAACAGACCTGGGGAAGGTCTGTGTTTGGGGGATTAGGATTAGATCTCCTCTGCTGTCCAAGCATTAGCAGAGGCCGTGCTGCCTGCTTCCAGCTCTGTCCTCTGGAGCCTGGGCAGCTCAGGGTTAGGCCTCCAGGGCAGCCCCATCCTTGGGCTGATCTCTCTGCAGAGCTCCATATTGAGAACTCTCAGAGTAAGCCCCAGCCGTGCAGGCATGCTGTTTCTCTCCCTGAGTCCTACTCTCCAGGCAACCACCACCAATTGAGTTAGCCTGAAGTAAACCCTATTTTCCACCACTGCCTGTAACCTTAGCCCGTGGTACCCACTGACCATACATGGGCTGGGTATTCTGATTTGAACTAGGGAATAATGGGGAAAGAGAAGCCCTGAGACCAGGCAACAAAAGGGAAATCCAATATAAGACAGGAGTGGGGATGCACACATTCATGTCTCTTTGCTTAACTAAGGAGTCAGATGCATCACACCTCATGTCATGGCTAAAGCCCCCTACTGGTTATTGTTGAATATTTACCAAAGTAGATTTTATTACTAATTAGAGTCTTCCAATCTTAGAGTATGAAGACACCAGAGAAGCAGACCTCCCCTAGAACATTCCTGGTGGGTTCTTACCCAATCTCTTCTGGAACCTCCTGGGTGACAGGGAACAAGATGGCCCATTTCATGGTTGTCCAGTCTGAAATGTTAGCAAGTCTTCTCTGGTATTGAAAATGTGCCTCTTTTTAGCAGTAGATACAATTCTACTCCTCGAATTAAATATACAGATATAAATCTCAACTTGGAATTTTGAAGTGCAGAGAGAAATATTTCTTTGTCTTCATATTCCTTAAACAGAACACAAAAAGAATTCATCATAAATTTAGAAGTCATTACATTTGGCTACATTAACATTATGAATCTGATCATCCAAGAAGTCCATTAAGATATGGAATGCAAGCAACATACTAAGGTAAGATAGTTGATACACATACATTGGAGAAAGCTCTCCAATCCACGCTGTATCAGAAACCCCTCCAAACAGTAATAAGAAAAACACACAACCCAGTAAAAGTCACGGTCAAAAGACTGGATCAGCCCTATAAACGGCCAGTAAGCTTGGGGAAAAGGTGCCCAGCCTCATTAATAACCAGGTAAATTCAAATGAAAACCACGTGGGGATATTGCTACATACTCATCACGTCGGCAGGAAATATGATACGAATGTGACAATAGCAAGAATGCCAGAACGTGAGGTACAGTGTTGTTATTGCTGGTGGGATCATAAATTGAAACTACTGGTTTGAAAAACACTGTTCAGGGTGGTCTGATTAGGAAATCCCCCAGACATCCCCTTCCTTCCTTCCTATATCCCCTGGGAGCACAAGTGCACCAGGATACACAAATGAGGCTGTTGATGGCAGCATTGTCAGCATAATGGCTCCAGATTGGAAACAGACCAGATACTCACTAGCATTCGGTTGGATTAATAAATTATGGTATATTCATACAAGGGAAATAACATACACAACAGAAATGGGCAGACCGTAATTACAAGCAACTGTGTGGACGAATCTTAAAAAAACCACAAGGCTGAGCAGAACATGTCGGGACATCACACATCTCCTTGTATGTAAATTTCAGAAACAGGCAAAAGTAAACTATATTGTTCTGAGTACATATGTAGGTCGTCAGTTACAAACAAAATTAAAAAAAAAAAACTGATTGCCATAGAAGACAGAGCTCTGAGGACCTTGGTTTCCTCTGAGGGTAGGAAACAGGGGTGGTTGTGAGGAAGCCAGAAGTAAGAGGCTGGAAGGAGGTAGCTGTCTGCGTTCTAGATCTTGATGTGCCTGGTGAATGCACTAGTCTGTTTTTAAATATTTACTTTCCGTACTTTGACGCAGGTGTATTAGACGTCACAATTTAAAAAATGATTTTAAAAAGTTAATTCTAATTTAGGGGCGCCTGGGTGGCTCAGTCTGTTAAGCAACTGATTCTTGATTTCAGCTCGGGTCAGGATATCAGGGTTGTAAGATCGAGCCCCATTTCGAGCTCTGGTTAAGATTCTGTCTCTCCCAGGGCTCCTGGGTGGCTCCATTGGCTAAGCGTCTGCCTTTGACTCACATCATGATCTCTGGGTCCTGGGATCAACCCCTGCATCAGGCTCTCTACTGTGGGGAGCCTGCATCTTCCTCACCCTCTGTGCACTCTATCTCTCAAGTAAATAAATTTAAAAAGATTCTTCTCTCCCTCTACCCCTTCCCTCACTGCTTGTGCACTCTTACTCTTAAAAGAAAAAAAATAGATAATTCTAATTTTAACAGCTGTAATCCCACTGAAATGTTCCCTTTTCCAGGCCAAACACTGTTAGTTCCTTCAATAAATGTGATTTGAAAGCTTCTGCCAACCTAGAGACCCTTTTATTTCTGCCTATGTGTCTATGTCTCTATCTGCTTACCTATCTATTTCTCTACCATCCATCCATTTACACAATGACTGTCCCCTTCAGTAGGGGCGTTAGAAGGTAGCAGAGGTGGGGGAAACCCAAATAAGAACAAATCCAAGTCCAATCTGTACTTGATAAGGTTCAAACAAAGACAGATGCCATCAATAAAATAAATAAACCATTAAATATGTAAACCGTTAGGGTGAGAACAGAAGTGTCTACACATTCATAATTTCTTAATTTCTTATCCTTGATGATAATTAGTCCACCGGCAGACATTAGTTGGGGTAAGCTGCAAACAGGAGCTACCCGTCAAAGCAACTGCGGAGATGCGGTCTGCCAGAAGAGGCTGGCCAGGCCCGGAGGAAGAGCGCCATCTCGTCATCTCACCAGATGCGGCCACGCTTCCTCCGAGGCACCGCTTTGCCACCGCAGGGAACGAGATCTAGCTCCCGACCTCTGGAGCTCTGGAGTCTGGACCTCTGGAATCTGGCTGGACCTTGAGGCAGACCTCGGGTCCCAACACCAGAGGCACCTCCGGAGACTTCCCAGCTAGTCCTGATTGAGGGGGCAGACAGTCAGATCGTCCCCTCCTTTCCAGCTGAATACCGCAGGGAAGGCATCAAGCTGGGGGAAATCGAGGTCTGGCGAGGTCACTTGCAAATGTTAATTAGCAGCGAGGCATGGAGTCCCCAGGAGCAGGAGTGTCTGGGTAGTGAGAGGGATGCAAAGGGCCCAGGTGAGGCTCAGAGGCAGACAGCCCCTGGGAGTGGGAGTGGAAATGCAAATCCCCCATCCCCTGCCAGCTCTCCCAGCGCTGGAGGCAGAGACACCTGTGTCTCATCAATGACAACATCTGTCTACCTGGGGCTTATTTACCATTATTATGACATCAGACTCTCCAGTTTGCACCGTGCACAGAGCTCTCCTGGGGCCAGGGCTTACCAGCCAGTGTGCTTTCAGTCAGATCAAGAAGGTCTCTCCGCCCTACTCCCTTAGGAGGTTAAGTCCCTTGACATTGGCTGTGGGACCTGCCTGGGAATTGCCTTCTGAATCGTCCTGATGGAGGTGTAAATGGATCTAGGCCGGTTGGGAAATTTAATTCTGCTTTTCAATGAAATGCATAGCGCTGCTTGTTGCATATTTTCAGCTGAGAAGCTGCATCTGAAGTGGGAAAAATAAGGTGTCTCTTGGGACTACAGTGCCTCCTTACAAATCTAAGGCAGTGCAATTGGTGCAGGCATGGAGAGTTAAGTCAAGGCGCATCAAACCCTGAGCAGCATCTTTCCCCAGACTGCCCCCCTTCCTCCTCCTGACTCTGCCCTCTCCTTGAGACGTGCTTTTGGAGACAGGCATATGCCAATGTGGGAGGTCTTGGGAGATGGGTCGTTTGCTCCAAGGGTGACATGGGGTGGGGTAGGTGTCTACCTCTCCCGATGGGGGCCTGAAATCTACACCACATGGCAGGGCTGAGCCCACCAAGCCGGGAGCTCAGGAACCGTGTTAAGAGACTATTTTTTTCTTCAGCCAATGTCGACTGATTACCAGCTATGGCCCTGAATCCCCGAGACTGTTCATCTCACTGTCTTCTGGCAATTTCCGGGTTTCTTCTCATGGAATTGTGGCATTTTTAGAATGGGAAAAGGCCCGATAAACTCATCTATCCCTTTTCTTCCTCTTACTGAGGTTCAGCAGAGAAACGTGTTCTGCCTTAGGTCACTGAAATGCTCCTTAGCAAATTAGGACTTGAACCCAGACCTCTTGACTCCAAATTTTGTACTCTTTCCATCACATTCTGGTAGAGTGGCCGTCTTTGTGTATCTTCGGGAATGGACAATTATACAATCTCAAGCATGTGGCAGAAAGGGACAGCCGGAATGACTTGCCCAAGGTCACTCGGCAAGATAGGGCAGGGAAGGTTGGCGCCTTGATCTCTGTACTTTCCGGCCAACCCCGTTGCCATTCAGCCTGTGGTCTTCTTGGGCCAGAGGGTTCCCTTTTTCACCTTCTCTCTTTGGATTTTGCCATAACCTTCTCTTCTCACATGGAAGGCTCCAAGTCACACGATGGAAATAACCACCCATCCTCCCACTCCAGCCTCCCGGCACTGTGGCCAGAACAAATGTCTGCTTTGGAGATGGGATCTGGAGATGAGGAATAATAATAAATTGAGAACCGAACAGGACTGAGCGCTGCACACACCTCCCCATCTGCTCTCGAGCAGGCTGCTGGATTTGCCCGAGATCAGGTCTCTGTTTCTGATCCGACAACAGATGCCCGAGCCATAAATAACTGTGTGTTTTTCCCCTGAACTTTCGCTGCCATCTCCCGATGTCTTGTGTCACATTGTGTTCTGGGGAAAGGCGCAGTGGAGCGTGCCGCCACCTCCCCACGCCCCCTCTCCCGCCTCTCAGTGTGCCGCTGCCCGGGTGGGCGCTGCGCTGGTTTTGGTGGGAGTTCCTAGGGAATCTGGGGATGAGGGACCCAGGCGAGCTGGCTCTTCCGTCCATTCACTTGGCCCCATTTCAGCCCCCCTCGAGGAGATCGAAGCTGTTGTATGCCTGGGCAGCAGTCATCTGCGTGAGGTCGTGCTAAAGCCCCTGGGAGAGGTGTGACTTGGCATTTGGCAGAGACAAAGGAGGTAGAGGGGAGACTTTGCAGGCAGCCAGGCTGGCCCTAGCACCCCCAGGACAACAGATGCCTTAATGGGGCACCAAGCTTCCTGTCCCCAAGGAGTGACACTAATGTGTAAGGAAGTCTCTCCTCCAACCCCGCAGGACATCACTAAATGATTCTGGTTTTGCAGCCTCGGGGGTGGGGTACCCCGTGCCCTACCCCCACCTCACTTCCCATACTCTCTCACTGCACTGGGTTCATCTGGAAGTCCGGAGCAGGTACCCTTGGTACAGATCAGAATGGAATATTCTATAATCAACAAAACCCGCAGCTTAGCTCTTTCTGCTTGTCTTAGTGACAGATGAAAAATTGATAGCAGAATAGCAAGTTCAGATGTTGGCAAAGGTTCAAAATTAGGACCCATTCCATTTTCCACAGCTCCAACTCCACGCCGTACATCTTCTGTCCTCTCTCTCTCCTTCCTCTCCCTCGACCTCCTTCCCTCTTACTATCCTCTCCATCTCAAGACATCTCTCTCAATTTCTCTCCCCATCTCCCAATCATTCTTGTTGCCATTCCCGTCCTTATCAGCCTCCCCACCATCTCTCTGAGTTCCTCTCCTTCCTGTCTCGGCTTGTCACTGTTTGTCTTTCTGCCTCTCCCCCCACCCCCCGCGGGCCTCTGCTGCTCTTCCTCATCTTGTCCTCTCCCCTCCGTCCCTCAGGGTTTCTTCCAGGAGGTGCTGCGGAGCCTGCCCGCCCCCACGCCGGGTCAGCACCTGCTAGCTCCCCACTCCAGGTGACGAGGAAGTTCAAGGCGAAGGACCCTTGGCCCGTTGCTCCTCCGGCTGTCTGGCTGCGGGCAGTTCCCCTGTTGGTGGTCTCAACAGAGGACGGGTGCTTCTTTCTCTCCCTCTCTGGATTTTAATCTTACTCTGGCTCTTCCTTTGTTCATCTCCTCCTCTGCTTTTTCCTCCCTTTCTCTTTGTCCTACCTCATGACCTAGCTCCCTCCTTCTGCTTCCTTCCTTCTGTTTTTCTTTCTCATTACTTTTTCCTCATGCTGCCTGTACCTTCTTCCTCTCCTTCTCCACTCCTTCAGCCCAGTCTTATCTTTCCCCTGGAGGAATCTTAGACCCTCGCCTTGTGAAGGAAGCCATGCTTTCGGGCTCGCAGCACCCTGGGCTTCCTCTTGGCCTTAGGGTTGTGTCTTCTCCGAGAGTGGCGTCCCCATTCTCTCCCACAGTACAATGGGTCCCTCCACCCGTACTGCTGGTCTAGATGTTTCTGAGCAGATCAAGTAGAACCTGGCACATGGTTTCCTAAGCCAGAGGTGAGAGCAGAGCCAGAAACTTCAGTGGGAGATCGGGGGCTTAATTAGCATCCAGGCAGAGAAAGAGGGGGACTGAGGACAGTCAGCACATAGATGAGGAGATGCTGAGTATGTCGGGGCACACACAGCTGTCCTTCATCTCTGCCGTGCACAGAAAAATAAAGAACGAGGGATCCGCTGAAGCCATGGGGCTCTCGCCAGGAGAGCCAAGGGCAACCAGACAGCATCACCAGGGAGCTGAGGGGATGCTCTAAGACATTCTTGAGAAGGGTCAACATACCCTGACAGAATGCTTCTGGTAATGTCCATTCCTGCGGCAGATGATGGAAATGGCAACCTCTGGTTCCCTTTGTGTTTGTAGCTCAGGCTTCTCACTTCTCCTCCAGCTACCACCACACTCAGACTCTGAATCTGGGACTGCAGATGCCTCATTAGCCCCTGCGAACAGCGATGTAGCCTTGCTATGTGAGCCATCCCGGGCCTGATTCATCATCCCAGCCCACTGACTTGACACAGCCCACTCCTGCTTCGATGCCGTTTCCTCCTACCCCAGGTACCAGCGCCCTGCTCCGGACCACGCTCCTCCCCCGGGGCCTGGTTGGATGGCTCGGAAGTTCTCAGGCCTAGGTCTCCCTTCCTCAGGGGAGACAAGTGGCCCAGTTCCACATCCTCCTTGGACAGTTCCCACCTCCCTTCTCTGCGTCACTTTGGCAGAATCTGGGCAGTGAGCGTGATATGAGGCAAGGCGGTGCGGCTGGCCAGCCAAGACCATTCTGTGCTTCCAAGCTTTGAGACAGAGTCGTCAAGGTCTGGGTACTGCCAAAGGGCATCTGACTGAGTGAGACATGCATTTTTAATAAACTATATTTGACTTCCATGATGGGCAAGTTATTAAGTCGTTTGACAGCCAATGGCATGAGGAAATGAAAGAATACCTTAAAAGTAGACATTTCTTGGCAGATAAGGGAGAAATTCAGTGAGCTGGAGGCAATAGAAAAAGAAATGCAAATAAAGATATGATGCTTTTACCTATCTGCATATAGTGGAGAAGCCATTAATATAACAGTGAATAGTGGGATTTTTATCACTACTTGACTTGAATGTCTTGAAAAACTGGCTCAGGCTTGGAAGGATCAGTCTTTATACCTCTGGACCAAGCCCCAGTCCTTTGTCTGTGCTGAGAAGATGAATTTGTTTTCTGATGTGCTTTCCCTCTGCCTCCCCCTTTCCACATCTTTCTGAAATGAGCTTGCGGTTGGTTTTCCATCACCCCCTGATTTAGAATTAGTAAGGATGATGAACAGGAGTGAAGGGTCCTTTCTCACGCAGAGGCACACTACTGAATTGATAGATGCTGATTCAGACAGCCCACCTCCCTGACCACTGCCTTAGGTGACCCCGGGAATGCCCTCCTCATTCTTGGGGACCTCGTGAAGGCCACCTTCTCCATGAGCCTTCTGGGGTCCCCCTGGGCATCCTAACAGACTGACATCCATTTGACCTAATGTGTTGGGATCCATCTCTCACCGCCTAGAGTTGCTGGCTTTCTTTGCAAGGGCTTGTGGCTTGCAATTCTTTCATAAGTTCTTTTAGGTTTGTTGTTCTACCTTCCCAACCTCTATCCACAAGACCTGGGGTAGAAACTGAGGTGACCACATGCCCTCTCCTAACCTGGGAAGGGGAAGACCACCAGCTTTGGGACATTTAGTAAGACAAACTGGTGAGAATAGCATATAGCCCTTTATCGTGGAGTTTTTCATATCCCATCAGTGCTGACATGACTGCTCATATCCTTGAGAAACTCAGGATTTATATCCTGGAAGGAGTAGATGTTTGGGATTGTTCTAGGGCTTCTCCCTTCAGTTGTACTCTCATCTCTGTCCCAGGGATTGTAAAGAAACAGTGTTTGCAGATATTAGAGCTGTGTTGTGGGGAGATTGTTGGGGGTGAGGGAGGGGTGGACAGCCAACTCACCTTATTGTCTTAAGGCTCCTTTTTTTTAAAACCCATGATCCTGTAAGGCTCACAAATTTCCTCTTGCCTTGTCACTTGCACTGATCCCCAAACTCCAAACACTTTCATGGAGCACTGTGGAACTGTGCTCCGTCTTTGATAAAGTCCCCTGAATCCTCAATCCCATCTGTGAGCAGCTCCATCACCTTCTTGTTTAAACTGAACCCACATCTTCCCTGATGATCCTGTTTCCTCCTCTAATCCATTCCATACTGGTTCTTTTTGCTCTTACTCCCCACTACCTCTGGCCTTGGGGCTGCATATGTACTCTCCTTGGTTCTCCTTGCTGTATCCAGAGTTGTTTCTCCTCTTCCCTAAAACCACCCAACTTTTTGAAATCGTCAGTCCATACCTCCTTGACCTACTCAGTATGACTTCTTGAATGCCTAGCAGGAATCGCCCAAATCCAATCTTGATATCACCACACAGAATCTGTTTCTCCTCCTCCATCCTCAGATCTTAGTAAGTGCTCCCACTATTTGCTCAGTTGCTTTAGCTAAAAACCAGGTAGTTATCCTTGGGTTTTTTTTTTTTTTTAATCTCACTCACATTCTCTACATCTGATCCTTTATTTAAGTCTTGCTGAATCTTTCATCCAAATATGTTCTCCGTCTACTTGTCACCACTTTCTGTACTACCTCTCCAGTCTAAGTCATCACCATCTCTTGCTCAGTCTAGTACACCAGTCTCCTTACCAGGAGACTCCTTACCCTCTCTTGCCTCTCTTCCATCTATTCTGAACCAAATAGCCAGCAAGACACTACAAAAACCTATACTCCTGTATGTTTCTCCTCTGCTCAAAGCTCTCCAAAATCATGTCACCCCAATTAGCACGAAACCCAAAGTCCTTATCAGTCCAAAAGATCTAAATGACCTTGTCTTGGTGGTCTCGCTAACAACCATTCTTTCCCTTGCTCAGTCTACTCCAGCCATACTTTCTCCCTTTGCATTCATCAGCCATACCAAGGATAGCCCCACTTTCCATCTCTGTTGCCTGAAACAACTTTTCATTAGGCATTGACATGTCCACCCTCTTTCTCTGCCCTAATATCACCTCAGAGCAGGATTCCTGACCCTATAACTAACTCTCTGCCCAATATCCCGAATATCCGCCTACTATGCATTTTCTTTTCAAAAGAACTCATGACTGCCTGGTAATATGTTAATATCTTTATATGTTCAATTATCTATTGCCTATCTCTACCAACAGACTGTAGAGTCCATGAGGGTAAGGGCTTACTTTTTTTTAATCACTGGTCTATTCCTAGCTCCCTACCAAGCATATGGTTGGTATTCAATAAATATTTGTTGAATGAACAAAAGAGTGATGGGAAGTACTATCTGTAGGCTACAGGGAGGATGGAGAAATTTTGTTCACAGTTTCTGAGACTAACACCAGAGAGACAAAGGGAAAGAAAAGCATCCATCTGGGGGCTCCCAGAGAGGGATCAATTCAAAGAGACTCCCTCCCAAGCATAGAAAAGAGACATGATAATATGGGACTCTGAAAAAATAAGAGTGAGAATTTAGATGGTAATAAAACAAAGATTCTGCTTGCCACTCAGGTGGCTACACTTATTTGGGAAAAGTGATTACGGATTGATTCTTCTTCCTCCAGAAATCTCAGTCACCGTCCCAGTCATTTGCCTTACAGATACATGGTGGGATGGGCTTATACCTTCAAGAGAAAGGAAAGCACTGCATTTTTGTCCCACATATAATTTCCATAACAGAAGGATACTGAACGCCTGTATATGGTTAAGGGAAGTAGTCCATGGTGGGCCCAGAAACTTCTTCCATTTTATAAACTCCAATTAACTGTTAATTTTTCCAGAACCTCCTGAGAAGTCATTTTCTTGTCCTGACTGCCTCAGGCAGTATTACTTATCCTTTGTAAATACCTTTGAAATGTACTTTTTCCATTGGGTGATGGGTTGTACTTTTTCCATAGGGTGATGGGTTGTTGCTTACACATTCATTTCTCCTGCTTGATTGTAGGTAATGGCCATGTCTTATTCATCTTTGTGTACTGCCCATGGTGGTGTTCAGTAAACACTGGTTGAACTAGGGGCTACCTCTATCTAACTCTTAGAGTTAAAGGAAGGAACTCTCATCAATGACTTTCTCTCTCTCTCTCTCTCTCTCTCTGTAAGTAGGACTTAAAAGGTTGGGTTATAGGGCAGAATTGCTTTGTTATTACTCACCTAAACCTTTTTTTGTTGTTGTCTGTCTATGTAAAGCCCATTTACATCCATGACCCTTCGTTCTGGCACGATGATTTTTTGTTGCAAAGGGGAACCCCTGTTCTCTTGGTATCTACCTTCACCACCTCCTTTATATCATCCTATAACCTGGTTCTCAGTTTTTTGAATTCTGTCCAAGCTACTCTACAATCTGTCCTGAACTATTCCAGATGGCTGGCTGAGGGAGCTAGAGGGGAAAAGGAGTTGAGACAATAGTTTATCCTGATGGTCCCTTACCCACGAAAGGAAGTGTTCAACACTAAGCTCTCCAAATAGACCTACTTAATAAGGTGCATTGATCAAAGGAGGATACCACAACAGAGCTGCCCATTTCCTTTAATTCTCCACTCTTGGTTTCAAGGCAAAATACTCTGTCTGGTGTCCTTTCTTGGCATGGATATGGTGGCAACAGATAGGACTGTCAAGGAAGAAATAGAACAATGGTGATAGCTCTTAGGCATGGTGGGAAGCAACTGGGATATGTGTTGGAGCTGCTTCATGCTATGACCGGGTTCAGTCTTTTAATGTTTTCTGTTTCTTCCCGCATCAGCTTGAGACTTGTTTCTCAGAGTTCACCCCCCCTAAGATGGCTGACTCAAAATTGGCACTTAGTATTTGTTGACTTGTTTGCACACACTTTAGAGACAGGGGCTCACTTGGCTAGTGGAAATTACTTTAATAACACAAGAAGGCAGATGATTTCTGGTCTGAAGACTATGCTTATCAAAGTGCTGATGCTAGTTAAAAGTTAACAAATGTCTTCCTTTTCTCATCTACAACTTTGAAAAAGTTGTCTACAAGTCTACTTCTCCAACCCACCTCATGTTCTACCCACCACAAATTCTCCCCTCTGCAAAGGACCATGCAAAAAGACCACACTCCTTTCTGAAGACACATCTCTGCTTGTGGAGTTAGCCTCGCCTACTTATCCTTCCTCCCATCGTCAATGCAGTCTACCTAGATGGGTTGTTCCGTGAATGCAGAGACCTTGTTCCTCTCCACACTTACAGGAACTGCTGTTGTGTATTTGTAACACTGATGATTGTGGCCCAGAGTGGATTCCTCCTCACCTCCTGAGTACATCAAGTAAGAGTAAGAAAGCATCTTCTCCAACGACAAAAAGTCATATGTATTACTTCTTTCTCCTACCAATTTTCTCTAGTTAAAGACTACTGAGAATAGGTAGAGTTCCATTTTCTTCAGATCTTGCATAGCACATCTCACCCCTAACTCTAGTATAATGCCTCCCCCAGAATATTCAGAGTAATTGGGAACAAGAATAATGAGTGTATTCTGCATAGGCATTGTACTGATGGTTTTACATGCCTTATCTCATTTAATCCTCATAACAACCTAAAAGGAGGGTATTACCCCCATCCCCATTTTATAAAAGAGAAGATTGATGCTTACAGAATTCAGGTGACTTGATCTTCCCATGAACCCATAAGATTTCCATAAAGGTAGAGACCAGAATACAACATTATAGTCTCCCTGGTACATGGAAATATTCAGTAAAGTATAACAGGGATCTTTTTATTTTATTTTATTTTATTTTTTTAAAAGATTTTATTTATTTATTTGACAGAGATCACAAGTAGGCAGAGAGGCAGACAGAGAGAGAGAAGGAAGCAGGCTCCCTGCTGAGCAAAGAGCCCGATGCGGGGCTCGATCCCAGGACCCTGGGATCATGACCTGAGCCAAAGGCAGAGGCTTTAACCCACTGAGCCACCCAGGCACCCCAACAGGGATCCTTTTAAAGCAATCATCAAAGCAACCAGTGCTTGGCCATAGTGGAGAAAGGTAAGAGAACCTAAAGATAATTAATCTTTCTGTCCAACCTTTTGAGTCCTGGAGAAAGAGGAGGGATGGGGGTGATAGGTAGGGTGTGTGTGTGTGTGTGTATGTGTGTGTGTGTGTGTACTTGGACCCATATATGAGCAACTGGGGAGGGAACTGCAGGAAATCTGACAAGGTCCAGGATCTTACCTCTGATTTTAACCATGAAACAATGGTGAGCCCCGAAAGCTTCTAAAGACTGGTGCTGAGCAGAGAAGGCCATGATTAACCCAGGTCTAAATAGAAACCAGTAGTCCCAGGGGCTTAGTAGGTGGCAAGGCTTAGTCTCCCATTTCATGGAAGAGGATGTTGAGATTCAAAGAGACTGAAGACTGGTTACCAAGCTGGAAAGTGGCAGACTAGAGCTGGAATGCCTGTTTTCTGAAACGTGGTTCCTGTATGCTTTCCTTTTCCCATCATTCCTTCCGTGGCTGATGAATGACGCAGGTAACCTGTTTTAGGGCTGGCAGGCTTCAGAGCAGAGCTCACCTCATTCTTTCTTGTTCACTGAGGTTGCTGTATCTCAACCAGGCAAGGAGGTTCTAATCCTGAGCAGTTAGAGGTCTCTGACATGGTTATTTATGGCTGAATAAAGCATGATTTACAGAGTTTGTAGGAACCTTGATCATGTGTCTTCGGTGTGAGTGGTGACATCTCTCTGTGAGGTTTTCCCTTCAAAGGCATTCCTCTCTAAGGATGTGTACGTTTGTGGGTACATAGGATTGAAAATCTGTTCCTTGGCTTCCTAATCTGCAAAATGGTGATACAATACCTTCCCTGATTATTCAATGGGATAATAATGAGAATTTAATGTAGTGATACATGGGGAAAGTGTGGTATAAACAGAAAGTGCTCTACAAACCATAGCTGGTGTGAATTCATTGAACTTCAAATAGTCATTTTATAACCTGGGCTCAAAATTTGTCACTATAACAAAAATAAAAATTAAATTAAAACATGATCTCTGAGACGTTTCACAAACCTTGTCACTTGGATTTTCAAGATGTTGAGATAAAGGGAACTAGGATGCCCGGCCCAGGCCTGGGGTGCTGGACCAACTACTCACTAGTTGTTGACCCGAGTGTGACACCTACTCACTAGTGTGTGACCAGGGGGCCAGTGCGGGTCGTGCAGGTCTTTGCCATCTCGATGTGTCTTGAGTGGATGGGCAGAATATAGAGGGATTATAGTTGGCATCATCTGTCTATAAACTTGTAAATAGACTCAAACGTCTGCTGTCATGTTGCCTTCCCTTCCCTCAACAGCCCCTGGCCAGTTACTACTAGTGAAAAAGTAAGTAGAACAACGTGTCTCTCATTCCATAGCATAACTTGTTTCTCTTGTGCGATGAAGGGCACGGGATTCTTTGAGAGGCTGATCAAAGATTGTCTATGAGTTCCTTGGTCTCCATCTCCCTACATAGATGCCGAGCCTCTGGTTTGAGCAAACCAGCCCTCGCTGTAGAGCTCGTGCTGCTCCCTGTCTGGGCTCATGCAGTCTGTCCAGTGGCACCTGTTGTTCTGAGCCTGTGGGGAAACGTGTGGGTTCTCTCTTCATCATTTCCCCCTTCTCCAAAGAAGCCCTGCTCTCTCCCCTCCCTCCAGCCAGAAATACTGCATTTATCTCAATGTCATTTCTTCGAGATGTGAGCTGGAACAAATCTGGAGCAGCTGCTTCACTTCTAAGTGTCCTTTAGGGACCCCCTCAGCAGACACTTTGCAGAGTATAATGATGACATTCTAACGAGCATTAATGTACATGTTGTCATTTTTCTATATTTACTCTTCCCGCAGGAGGCATAGCTCTGAGAAGGGAACACAAAAAGCAGGGAGACAGGGAGAAAGTTCTGTAGGCAAACCTCACTGCCGATGCACTGACTGGGGAAAGAAAAGCTTGGAGGGCAAGTGTGGGGGAGATGGAACATTCTAGAAGTCAAGAAGGTGGGAAAGGGGAGCAAGAATGGGGAGAAGCGTGGGAGAAGTTGGAGGCAGAGATTTGAGAGGAGATTAAGATTTCAAAATTAATTTAGGACTCGAGACTCTTTCCAGGTCAAGAATATTATGGACGTTTTCTTCAGCTCATGACCTTGACCACTGTCCCATTCATTCGTTCATTCATCCGTCCATTTGATAGGCACGGATTGAATTCCTTCTATATGGCAGATATTGCCCTAGGCACCAAGAGTGCATGAGTATACAAAGACGAGGCCCTCTCTCACTGGTGGTGGGCGGATGAGGCCTATAAACTTTATGTTACATTATACCACTGACCCCTCACAATAACCCCATGAGCTAAGTGCTCTTTTCCTCACTTTATAGATGAGAGGAAAGCTAAGAAAATTATCATAGATTTCAGTGTGTGTACTGCCGCACCAAGATTTCATTCAGTTCTGTCCAGTGTTCAGAGATCTTTCGCCTTCATGGGGCACCTGGATGGCTCAGTTGGTTGAACATCCTACTCTTAATTTTGGCCCAGGTCATGATCTCAAGGTCATGGGATCGAGCCCTGTGTTGGGCTCCGCGCCCAAGGGAGTCTGCTTGAGATTCTCTCTCTCCCTTTCCCTCTGCCCCTCCCCTCTCTAAAAATAAATAAAAATCTTAAAAAAAAAAAAAAAAAAGATCTTTCACTTTTGTTACTTTGCAGAAATCATGTGAAGGGGTCAGGTAGAGACCAAATCCTTGTTCTGTGGATCCTGGGAGTTTAGAGAGACTCTGGAGATGTCTACTAGGGAGTGTCAGCCAAAATCCACCAGGCCACTGAAAGCAGGGGTCTCCCTTTGCTTGGGGCCAGCCTGGGGTATCATCACTGGAGGTTGGAGACAGGTGTATAGGAAGCCTCAGTGACTATGCCCAGCCTGACTTCTTTCCCTGTGTTCCCTGAGTGGGTTCTGCAAATATCTCGTAATGTGTTTTCAGTAATTAATAAATAGATTCATGATTAATTATGCATTTATATATTTATTTGCCACTTGCAAAGCTTCCATACTCATTATCATCTTAATGACTCTGCGAGGTCAGCAGAGGAAGAGTTATTTGCCCCATGGACAGATTTGGAAATAGGGGCTCAAGGATGTCACCTTGCTGAAGATCAAGCCAGCCAGGAAGCATCAAAGCCAGAACCCCGACACCAGTTCTCCCGACCCACATCCTCTGTTTTTCCCAAAGCCTAGCAGCCGCCATGGACCTTCATTTTACAGATGAAGATGCTGGAAAGGTTTAATTACTAGCCCAAGGTCACCAGCTGTCCTATACCAATATTCTTTCCCTAACATGGAGCCACCCCAAAACTGAGCTTGGATAGGGCTATGCTAAATGCCACTGTGGTCTCTGTCCCTAAGAAGCAGATCTGGATAACCATGAAACCCTCAAAAAGCATCTCAGAGTCATACACAATCAACCATGTGAGTGGGTGGTGTAGATCCCAGGGGAGTAAAACAAATTCAAAGCAGGATCTCTGTGGGGTGAGAGTCCCAGTGCTCTATGGGAAGCTGAACCTTCCCAAGGGCATGGAGAGAGGGCGGTTCCTCGAACAAGCAAAGGGAAGATCTCCTTACTTTCCCTTAGAGGAAGGATAAGGTCAAACTTTGTCCTCTCCTGCCCATAGATCTTATCTGGGTGGGATTGTATCAAATAAATAATGTATCAGAAGATTCCTCCCCTGTTACATTAGCCCCATCAGGAGCGAGAGCACAGCCCGGGTGTGTGATAAGTGGTAATAAATGGCAGTGCTTGTCGGTGGAAATTTTTCTGGCAAATTTCCGAACCAGATTAAAAAGTAAATTAGATTTCTTCTGAAGAGTTATTTTCAAGGGTTTTTATCCACGGACGTGTGTATGCAAGATTGCAGCTTTGCCAAGGGGGAGAGAACAAAGCTGAAAAAATAAAATAAAAAATCAGCACACAATTATTTGTCTGAACAAGGCTATCGTTGGGAAGGCACCTAATCAGAGATGTCTCAAATTTGCTTAAAATACAATGTGCAATATAAAATGTATTTATAATCTGCCTCTTATGCTCCAATAAAATTGTTACCAGGACCAGAGAATTGCAGGAGACAGGGGTTGTAAAATGGAATGGATAGAATCAAATCAGTTATTAATAATAGCGGAATAAAATACAGCTTTGCGGGGAGTAGTGTATTGTTCTGTTGGTTTTTGGCTTGCTTGGCCAAGTATCCTAAGTCCTGTGTGTGTCCAGCTCTGAGGAGACTTGCCCCCTTCTGGCCAGCCCTTCCAGGCCACCTTCCATGGTGAGCTCAGAGTGACCTCCTGTTAGGAAACACGGACTATGCCATCCCCCTGCTTCCAAGTCTTCCAAAGTGCCTCATTGTCTATAAAATAGTCTACACTCCTTCGCCGGCCATGTGAGTGCCTTCGTCATCTGGATCCAACCGGCTGTCCAGCCTCATTTTTGTGTGCGTCGCCTTCCTGAACTCTGTGATTTCAGAAAGACGGGAACGCTGCCCATCTTTCCTGGGTCTCCCATTGCTCCAGAGTGGGTGCATGAATGGGAGGGGGCTGTGCTTGCTGAGGGGTGCCTCCGTGAAAGGGGTAGGAGTGAGGGCGGATTTGGGAGAATTTTGGCATCTTGAGACTGAGAAATCACAGTCGCCACCCTCCATCCCTGGCCAAGCTCACACTTCCACTTAAAAGGGTGTTCTCTTTCTTGAAAACTGCCAGCAAAGGGCCAGTCAGCTAGGCCGACCTGCAAGAGAAAGTCATGTATTGGTTAATTTCCAATTTTCGTTAGGAGTCCGGATTGTCTCTGGATTAGGGGTTATTCAAGACTTGTTTCTTTGTTTTTCTCTTCTTGTTCACACTCACTGACCTTTTCAGGGCTTAGAAGCAGAAACAAGAGAGTTGAGACTCATTATATTTCCAATGAAGGAAAGGTGGGGTAGATGGTGAAGGTTTTGGCTCCAGGCTAAAATGAGCCCCTGTGGATTGAGGCCCCTGCCCACCTCCCCAACAGATACCATTCTCCCTGCCAGAAAGAGAGAGCTGTCTGCATCTTCCAGAAAGGCAAGGAACTCCGTAGAACTTCCCTTTTCCCTGCTCTCTGTACACACACGTGACTCATCTCTCCGTCCTCTAGAAACTTCCAGCCTGAGAGAGGTTGAGGGGCAACCTCAGGAGCCCCCCCTCATCCCCTGCCCAAATAAGTGTATCCTTTTCCTCCACCTCAGAAGATTAGAAAAGAAAAAGGAGCCATGGGGTCTGCTTGGTGCTGTTCTGTATGAAGGTGAAGGCTGGCAGGACAGAGGGCATCAGGGAGAAGATGCAAGGGACTGGGGCCGAATCATGCAAATTAAGTGGGCCCTGGAATTAACTGAAGAACCACTTATTTCAGTCCGGCCCCCAACAGCCTCCCTTGGGAAGCTGAGAGCTAAAGATTCAGAGGGGCCTCCCGGCTCTTCCTTCCCTAATGATGTTTACTTTGACCTCAAGTGGTGCAGAGCCATGTAATACTCACTCCGAGAAGCCAGCCTCTGATTGCTCAGCTTGGGGTGAGCCCAGAAGACTTCCCAGCCCTCTTGAGAGAGCAGCTAGAGCCAGGCAGAGCCGTGCTCCCGGAGCACTTGCTGGATGGCTCCCGTTGCAATGTGCCCATGACCCTGCCTGGACATGTGGGAGAAATGGACGGCCCGCTCGGTACAGCTGCGGCATGTGCTGGAGAGCAGGTGTGGGAGGTGAACCGGGAGAGGTGGGTCGTCGGGGGTGGGGGGATAAGATCCCCCCAGGAAAGAGCACAAGACCAGCTGGGTCCAGTTAAATCCAGCTGGGGCTTGAGGCGGCCCCACAAAGCTGCTCGCCCATGGTTTTCCTGTGGGCATCTATCCAGATAGATGTAGCTGGTGTTGGTGGTGACAGGCAGGAAAGAGGAGGACGGTCCTCCCTGTTGTTAAGTGATGACTGTTTACACAAACCAGGCCGCAGTAGGACCCATTGCATCTGAGCTGTAAAGGAGCCCCACTTCCTCAGCATGGTGGCCTCGCCTCAGTACACAGCTACCCCAGACCTGGGGAGGCCTACCCTGGTGCCTTGTGAGGTTGCAGGGGTGGGAAGAAGCAGGTCCCGGGGGCCAGGTACCAAGTGCTGAAGAATTCCCAGAGGGTCTCTGGATTCCATTTGAACCGTCCATCCCCCACACCCTGTCCTCCTCCGTCCACCAGCAATGCTGGTGTCTCTATCCGTTCTTTCCTTTCATTTTGCTCACTTCACTTTCTACTTGACCTTTGTGGTTTTCTCCTTTCCTTTCTTCCTTTTCCCTCCTGCTCTGCTCTCCAGTGACATTCTCTTCTGCATTACCCCCTTTCTCTTCCTTCCCTCCTCTTTTTCCTCCCTTCACCTCCTTTCCCCCCTTGTCTCCCACCCACTCCCCTGGCTCTCTTCCCCGCCCCCTCTTGTCCTACCATAAATGATACATAAGCACCACGCGTTCCAGACTCAGCATCCCAGCACCAGGGTGCAGAGATGAGCAAGAGACAGGTCGCACCCCCGAGTAGCTCCCGGGTTTGGGGGGCAGGGAAGGAAGCACATAGTTCCTGAACAATGTCCTCGAGGGACATGCAGGGCCCTAGTGTTGTTTAATTCTGCCTCAGGGACTCAGGAAAGGCCTCCCAGTGGAGGTGATTTTTTCTTTATTAACATAGAATGTATTATTTGTTTCAGGGGTACAGGTCTATGATTCATCAGTCTTACACAATTCACAGCATCACCATAGCACAGGCCCTCCCCAGTGTCCATCACCCAGCCACCCCATCCATCCCTCCCTCCCTCCTCCACTCCAGCAACCTTCAGTTAGTTTCCTGAGACCAAGAGTCTCTTGAGGTTTGTCTACCTCTCTGGTTTTGTCTTGTTTCATTTTTCCTTCCCTTCCCCTATGATCCTCTGTCTTGTTTCTCAAATTCCTCAAAGTGGTGCAATCATATGATTGTCCCTCTTTGACTGACTTATTTCGCTCAGCATAATCTCCTCTAGTCCCATCCATGTTGATACAGAAATTGGGTATTCATCCTTTCTGATGGCTGAGTAATATTCCATTGTATATATGGACCACGTCTTCTTTATCTGTTCATCTGTTGATGGACATCTGGGCTCTTTCCATAGTTTGGCTATTGTAGACATTGCCGCTATAAACATTCGGGTGCACGTGCCCCTTCAGATCACTACGTTTGTATCTTTAGGGTAAATACCCAGTAGTGCATTTGCTGGGTCATAGGGAAGCTCTATTTTCAACTTCTTGAGGAACCTCCACACTGTTTTCCAGAGTGGCTGCACCAGCTTGCATTCCCACCAACAGTGTAGGAGGGTTCCTCTTTACAGGAGGTGATATTTGAGGATGCCTGGTCCCTTCCTAAGACAGGGATGAGCTGAAAGGCCTTCCTCTCAAAAGGAAGCTCAAGGGCAAAGTCAGGAAGACACAGTCCTGGTGTCACCCTTGCGGCCGGCGGCGGCCGGCCCGTGCAGCCCGAGACAGAGCAAGAGCTGCTCCCACCCAGCTGCACAGGGCTCGTGCCTGGGCTCAGGAGCCCAGGGTCCCTCCTGGAGGCCATGGGAATCTTGGAGGGTCTTCAAGAAGGGAAAGAACAGGCGCCTGGTTGGCTCAGTGGGTTAAAGCCTCTGCCTTCAGCTCAGGTCATGATCTCAGGGTCCTGGGATTGAGCCTTGCATCGGTCTCTCTGCTCAGCGGGGAGCCTGCTTCCCTTCCTCTCTCTCTCTGCCTGCCTCTCTGCCTAGTTGTGATCTCTGTCTGTCAAATAAATAAATAAAAATCTTAAAAAAAAAACAAAACAAAGGGAAAGGACAAGGTGGCCTTCTTCTCTCTTCTCTACTTCAATGTCCTCCATGTCCCGCTTCCTTGTCTTTTTCTACTCCGCCTCTCCTCTCGCTGAGCCTGCTCTTGCCTCCCCTGGCTGTGCTCTGCCCCCGGGCCAACCCCACCCCAGACTTGGGGTTATCTATGGCCATAGATCCATTTTGGGGGGCAACAGCTCCCTTAGCCTCCTCAGCACAGACAGAACATACGTCTCTCTGGCCCCTCACGGTCTCCTCCTGCCCTTCTCAATCTGTTGTCCATGACTTTCTGCCCTGGGTAGAACTGGGACCCCAGCCCCCTACACGGCCTGGGAGGGACACAGAGTAGAGGCAGGCAGCTCTCTCCGGCACCTTTCAGACTGTGAAACCAACTCATGACGAACCCATCTTTCTGTCCAGAGGTCTTGGTCTTTGAATGTTGAAGCTACCTTAGAGTTAACACTCCCCTCCTACCAGTGCTGGTCTTAATACTAATACTAACACAGTACTTAGGCCAAGAGCAAACACTAAGAGTAAACTTTGTAGCATATCTTTCAGTTTAAAAACATCCTGTTTACTGGCTATTCCTTATTCTGAACTCGCAGCCACATCAATAAATGCTTGCGGATCGTCTCTTCTGAGCCAGATCCTGGGTTAAGAGCATCCCATATGTGCTGTCTCATTTAACGCTCCTGAGAATCTCATGAGAAAAGCCCTTATCATGTTCACTTCATCCATAAGCAAACTGAGGCTCAGAGAGGTCAAGGAATTTAACCACAGGAACACACTGAGTGGAGAAGAGCTCGGTCCTCCTGACGACCAGTCCAGACCTCTGTCCATCATGGCCACAACAAGGGCTGGGCAACAAGGCTGCAACACTCCACAACTTACAGACAACAGCGGTGACATCCATGGAGGTGGAAGTCTAAGTCTCTCACGATGCAGATAGACACAGTGGCTCTGAGGGGCTTTCCAATGTGAGTTATGACGCTCACACTCAGATGATGTCCCTCAGGAACATTATGGCTTTCTCCTCCCCTCTCATGGGCCGCGTGGTCTTCTGCTCCTCCCTCTGACTACCCTGCCCTCCAAATCAGCACCAACGGACAGACAGACCCGGGGTGAGAGTCGAGGTCATCAGGGCATTATAGTGGGGAAGGGGCCTTGGGGCCCTTCTGTCTCAGTGACAGCCCCATATATCTTCTGATCAGAAAGCTGTCGCCTCCCCTGGAGCAGCTCATTATTCCTCCCGATGTTCTTGCCTGAGGAGCAGAGCCCGGCCTCTCCCCTGCTGGTGAGTGACGACACGGTGGAATGGCAGCATCCATGGGCAGCCCCCGGCTCCCCAAGGCTCTTCGGTGCTGGGGTGGGAGGCAGGGGTGTGACTGGCTGGTCATTGTTTTGAGAGTGACATTGATCCATTCATGTGGCCAAGTAGCGGGAGGGGCAAGGTGGCTGCCTGGCCAGCTTGTTAGGAGGACCCGCTCAGAAGGCTCAGTTTGGGAGTGTTTACACGCGTGTGAGTAGAGACGGCATCCCACGTGGGAAGAACCAGCACTGATCGATGGAGTCCTGGGCTTGGGTCAGTGCTGCTCGGTGCTGTGGGGACCACGGGGTAGGGGAGCAGAGAGCTGTCGAAGGCACAGACCCTGCCATCCGGGAGCTTACGGTTGGTGAGGGAGATGAGAAGGGGATGGGTTGGGACTGACCATATCCATATCCATGGTTCAGGGCTTTCTTACACAGGGATTAGGAAGGATAAGGGAGTGTTTTATTTAAGAAAAACTCAATGTTTTCACGACAGTGTGGTGTCAATAGGAGAATACGGGAGGCAGCATAATGTGGTTAAAATTTGTGAGGCCTGGTGGTGTGGCCTCGGGCGAGCTGTGTGACCTTCCTGAACTGTACCGTCCTCATCGTAGAGTGGAGATGACGATGCCACCTATCTCAAATGGGATAAAGCCTACCAAGGACTCGACCTGGCACACTGCAAGGCTCAGGCGGTGATTGCTGGCTTCAGTGGCTGTTAGGATCAAGGAACTTCTTCCCATTCCAGTGCATCCCTATTCTGTGATCTATTCCTTGGGCAAGTGGCATCCTCCCTCTGAATGTCACCTGTAGGATGGGATGATTGCATCCCCCTAGGGATGGTGGCTATGAAAATTGCCCGGCACTTAGTAGGACCTCAGTGAAGGGTAGCTACCATGATGTCAGCAGAGGTGAGAGTTGGATTAACCTCAATCCTGACAGGAAGTGAAACCCTCTTGGATTCGAATGTCCTTCTAGAAATTAATTGCTTTTTACTTATTCATGGTTGTTACTTTAATCAAAATGAAATGTCTTACTTAAAGGCAAATGATTAGTTCTGCTAATAGAAAGGTAAAAAGAATCTTAATCTATGAGCTTCCCATTGTTCTCCCTGCCTGAGATCCTGGTGGGAGTTGCACGGGGCTGGGACCCGGAGCCAGCTGCCTGCAAAGCCCCTGCTTCTACCCCCTCAAACAGATCTCCCGCTCAAGCGGCACTGAGGTGGGGGGCAAAGGGAGGGGCCACGAATCTCTGTCCTGCATCATGCCCTTAAAGTATAAGTAGCTGACAACCCTTTAAATCTTGCCCATGGTATTTGCAAGTTTAAAGCAGAACTTTATTATACCTACTTCCCCTTTGGTCTCCCTTAATCCATTCTCCATACTGCAGTCAAGGCCACCTTCTAGAAACACAAGCCTCCTCATTTCTCTCCCCTGCTTAAAATTCCTTAATGACTTCCCATCGCCCTTAGGAAAATGTCTGAATTCCTTATGAAGGGTTACAGGGCCCCGCAGCAGGGTCTTCCCCCCACTCCAATCAACCCCTGGGCCGACCTGGACTCTCCCGGGATCCTTGCTACGTTGAAAGTCTGCACACACCGTGCTCTCTGGCCAGGTTCCTCTCCGCTTAGCCAGCCCCTGTTCATCCTTCAAACCTCAACTCTAAATCTCCTTCCCTACCATGGCGTTCCCCGAGTCCCTGGACCGGCTTCTTCTCACTGTGGCATCAGTGAGGGCAAGCTATTTCCTCTGCTCTGAGAATACAATAATGTGTAAATGGCATCTCTCTTGAGAAGCTGAACAGACCATGTGGTCAATGAGGAGTAAGATGGCTTCAGCACACCCCTTCTTGGATCCATGCCCTTGCAAGGTGTCTTTGGGTCTATTCCCAATAAAAGGTAGGATCCGTTTGTCCATTTCCAAATTTGGGGCTGGCCCCGTGATTTGCTTTGGCCAACAGAATGTAGCTGAAGAGGTGACATGCCAGTTCGTGCGGCTGCTGGTTTTCTAGGAGCTCTACCAAGTTGCCCTGTGAATGAGTCCGGATCAACCTGCAGAAAGGTTCGAGACCCTGTTGCCCTGTCTCCTCTCATGCGCTGGTCGGTGTCCACCCAACCCCCCAGAAGCAGATACCGAATTCGCCAACAGATTCCTGGATGGATCCAGCCAACACGAGAAGAATCACTGAGCTGAGCCTTATCCAAATTGCCAGCCCACAGCATCATGAACTAAATACATTGTTGCTATTTGGAGCCAAAGAGCTTTGCTGTAGTGTGTTAAACAGTGCACACTAACCCACAGAGGCCTTTGTAGGGTAAAATAAATATATGCCTAAGCCAGGGCACCTGGTTGGCTCAGTGGGTTAAAGCCTCTGCCTTCTGCTCAGGTCATGATCCCATAGTCCTGGGATCAAGCCCTGCATTGGGCTCTCTGTTCAGCAGGAAGCCTGCTTCCTCCTCTCTCTGTGCCTGCCTCTCTGCCTACTTGTGATCTCTGTCAAATAAATAAATAAATAAAATCTTTTAAAAAAATGCATAAGCCAATAAGCAACGACACAAGTTGGTGTGTGCTGAGTCTGCCGCGAGTGGACAGGCAGGCGGGCAGGCGAGCGCAGAGGATTGAGAGGTCCCTGGGGACTGGAATCGTTCAGATGATTAATTCGGGTATGTTGCTGTTATTTCCACAAGGAGATCGGAAGCTTTCTGAGAACGCACAGTATCACTTGCAATTACTGTGTACTTTCTGCAGTACCTAGCATTGTGTGGGTTCCGGTTCAAAAAGCGCCCCGTGGGTACTGAAAGCAGGGCTGGAAGCTGCATCTGTGTCAAGCGTTTTATGTCCCCTGCGTCCGCGAGCCCCTGCAATATAGGGGACACTCAGTAAATACTTAGAGATGCATAAATAAGTGATTGGCTTCATGAAGAAAGGAAAACAACATATGGACTTGTGTGTGTCTTTCCAGGCATCCCCAGGCGGTGTTTACAGGTGTGTGAGGTGAGGACGGTAGGGCAGAAACCTGGCTGCTGGTAGGACCAGCCACTCTACCTAAACCCATCCTGCCACCTGGGAGTGCCCCGAGGCACAGGAGAAGACACGTGTGTCCATTGCTCTCTCCTCCTCTTCTGGCTGCCCACAATTTTTCTTTCCTTCCTTCTCTTCTTTCCTCCCTTCTGGTTCTCTGCTCCTTCTGTCGTCCCGCTCCTTTCTGACTTAGCATCTTTCATGTGGGCTGGCGATCAAGATCAAGCTTATGGCTTCGCGTTGGAAGGGACTGGGGAGATGGTGGGGGCGCGGGGAGGGCAGATGCAAGGTCTTGTGGCAACTGCGAGGTGCACATCGTTTCTGCACTCTCAGGTCCCGTTCTCCTCCCCTTCTCTGGAAACCCAAATAAGGGGGGAGCGTGAAGACAAGAGGAAGGGGAGAGTAGGTATAGCGGTCTGTGACTGATTGTGTCTGGGCTGTGCGTCCCGACCTCACATGGCCTCCCGGGGTACTGATATCCTTGATATTCTTTGTGGGCCTGCGCCCGTGCAGATGATGGTGTTCCCTTCTCTGGGGGCATGGGCCAAACCCAGGGTCAGAATGCAGTGGCTTAAACTATGGAAAGAGCCTAGATGTCCATCAACAGATGAATGGATAAAGAAGATGTGGTATATATACACGATGGAATACTATGCAGCCATCAAAAGAAATGAAATCTTGCCATTCGCAACGACGTGGACGGAACTAGAGGGTATCATGCTTAGTGAAATAAGTCAATCGGAGAAAGACAACTATCATATGATCTCCCTGATATGAGGAAGTGGAGATGCAACATGGGGGACTAGGAGGGTAGAAAAAGAAGAAAAGAAACAAGATGGGATTGGGAGGGAGACAAACCATAAGTGACTCTTGATCTTACAAAACAAACTGAGGGTTGCTGGGGGGAGGGGGTCGAGAAAGGGGGGTGGGGTAATGGACACTGGGGAGGGTATGTGCTATGGTTAGTGCTGTGAAGTGTGTAAACCTGGCGATTCACAGACATGTACCCCTGGGGATAAAAATATGTTTATAAAAAATAAAAATTAAAAAAAAAAAGAAAAAGAAAAAGAATGCAGTGGCTTTATTTATTTATTTATTTAGTGTGTGGGAGGGGGTAGAGGGAGAGGGAGAGAGAGAATCTTAAGCAGACTTGCTCTGTGAGAAGTCTGCCCAGGCACCCCGGAATGCAGTGACTTCTGAAGGTAACTGTGGGAGTCCTACCCTCCAGACACCTGCCCTTGGCACACAGGCATAACCTGCATACACTCTCTTCACTTCCAAATGGTTTCCCCTGCTTCTTTTCAAGCCCATTCCCTATTTTTTTTTAGGATTATTTATTTATTTATTTGACAGAGAGAGAAATCACAAGGAGGCAGAAGTAGGCAGAGAGGCAGGCAGATGGAGAGGGAGAGGCAGGCTCCCTGCTGAGCAGAGAGCCTGATGCGGGACTCCATCCCAGGACCCTGAGATCATGACCTGAGCCAAAGGCAGAAGCTTAAGGGTCAGAGCTACCCAGGCATCCTGCTGTGTATTTTAATCCTCGTGATATAGCACGTGGAGGGTAGATACTACTGCTGTCTCTACCACGAGGAAGGGAGGCACAGGCATCCCATTCCGGCTAGCTGGGTTTTCAAGCAGCCACCTTTAGTCCCTAATTCAAGGTTACTCCCTCGAGGAATCACATGAGAGTCGTAGGGATGGCTTGGCCTCCCCGAATTGGAGAAATAGCCAAAGGTGTATTGCCCCTTCATGAAAATAAAGGGGGCGCATTTCAGGATGACTCTGGGCATATCAGGTTCCCTGGTGACTAGCAATTACATTATGTCTTGTTTACCTGCAAAAAACTATAGCAATTATTATATAAGAATAGCTATCACATATCACCATGTATCTGGCACTAGGCTAACCAAGCAGTTTGCATTCAATATTTTATTTCATCTGCGCAACAGCTCTAAATGTCGACATTATTATGACTTTCATTTTACAGGTGAGAAAATGAAGATTGGAGGTTAAAGCCACTTTCCAGAGTCACTGAGGCAGTGGGTGGAAAACTTCTACTGGAACCTCAGTCTCTCCTACCCAACACGGTGTCTTCTTAAGTGCTAGACCATTGGATTTCAGCTTTCAGTGTGCCTAAGGGTCCCCTGGGGAGCTAGACAAATGCATATTCCCAGACCCCACTTTTGGGGATTCTCTAGTGGCTGTGCAGTGGCCTCTAGAATCTACCTTTTCATCAACCACATATGTGCATGGACTGCAGCTCATCTGTGGTGAACGCCCCTTTACCCGCTTCCTTCCCCTCTGTAAGTGGCTGGGAAGCAAGTTCCCAGATCTTGGCCGCAAGAGATGCTGGCAGGGCCTCCGATGCAGCGTTCACGAGCTTTTTCCCGTGTAGCCTGCCATCCAAATCAGAACTCAGAAGCCTAGGGCTCTTAACTAACCCTTAATGCTCCTTTGCTCTTCTGTTTCTGAGTGGCTTGGCTGGAAACCTTAGAAACCTTTTGTATCCTTATTTTTAAGGTGCAGCCCGATCTAAATATCCAGCTCCATGCTTCTTTCCCGCTGGGTCCCAGGCTGCTCCCTTCCCCACCTCTCTGAAGCTGCCACCTAAACAAAAGACATTCATTCCTACCCCAAAGAGCCCTAGAGCACGTCTGTAGATCTTCTGACATCTTAACTTTCTCCCTTACTTCTCTGTTCTGAGAAAGGTATTAGAGGGGAATTTACATCGTGGCCCTCTAATTTCCTTTTGTTCTCCACCAGAAATTAGAAAGGTTGTTTGCAAGAGTTTTCTATTGTGTTTCTCCTTTTGTTAATTCAATGAATTGGAGCAAGTCTTGCTGCCTTTTGGCCCCAAGGGACATTGTCATTGAATTTTGCAGAAGTTCTGCCTGCTCTGCACGGGCTGCTTTTCCCATCCTTGCCTGTGTGTCCTCTGGGGACCAGTGAGATGGGTGGTTCTTTCCCTAAGGGAGCTTTAGGAATGTCTCTTTCAATATTAATGTGACACCTGCAGAAGCGATACTGAGCCATGCGGGTTTGCAGAATGGGGCACGACTTCCTGTGAATAACACGTCCAGGTACAAGGTGCGGTGTGAAGTCAAGCTGGCACCAAAGAAGGAGGCTGTGTTTATTGGAATGTGTGAGACCCTTGCCCCTCCAGAGAGAGCAGTCTTTTTTTTTTTTTAAGATTTTATTTATTTATTTGACAGAAATTACAAGTAGGCAGAGAGGCAGGCGGAGAGAGAGGAAGGGAAACAGGCTCCCTGCCGAGCAGAGAGCCCGATGCGGGGCTCGATCCCAGGACCCTGAGATCATGACCTGAGCTGAAGGCAGAGGCTTAACCCACTGAGCCACCCAGGCGCCCCAGAGAGAGCAGTCTTAATAGCAAATATTTCTACGCAGACGGTGAGCGGAGCAATGGCTCTAGACACTTGTCCGTGGAGGGGGAGACGTGTTTGTACTATGATGGTGACTCCAAAGCAGGTTTCCAGTGACTGGTTGACCGTTATTTGGAGTAATTTAATTTCTTAAAATATGTCTCTGCCATTGGCAGACCCCTCTATTGAAACACGAACCAACAGAGAATTACTGGACTTGATTCTTGGTTCTTCTGCCATTCCTTTATCTATTCATGCAGAAATATTTATTGGACATCTGTGAGGTCACAGGCACCGTGCTGGAAACTAAGGCAATGTACGAGAGTAAAAGAGAGTTCCTTCCCTTAAGGAACTTGCAGTCTGGTGGAGGAGACAGGGAGGTTATAATGCGATGGGCAAAGTGTTCTTTTTTTTTTTTTTAAGGTTTTATTTATTTGTCAGAGAGAGAGCACAAGCAGGCAGAGTGGCAGGCAGAGGCAGAAAGAGAAGCAGACACCCCGCTGAGCAGGGAGCCTGATGTGGGACTCGATCCCAAGACCCTGGGATCACGACGCCAGCCGAAGGCAGTGGCTTAACCAACTGAGCCACCCAGGTGCCCCTGAAATGTTCTTTTTAAAATGGACACCATGGGGGATGATCTCCTAGAGGAGAGGCTCTCCACTTGAATGGAGGTGGGTGGGGGAGGCGAGAGGTTGGGGACAGTTTTCTAGAAGGGACACTGGAAATGAGTACCCAGAGGCTAAGGGTACTTGGTGAGAAGGTGGCAGGAAGACAAAATAGGAGGTGGGAAGAGAGGATTAATGGCGTCATCTTCCCTGGCTGTCAGTCAGCCCTTGCTCAGTTGTCCAGGTTTTACCACCTGTCAACTAAAACTTAGTTGAGAGAGATCTCTCATCGAGAGGTTAATTATGACCCAGATTCCCGAATCCGGGGGGAAATCTGTCACCTGTGCACACGGATTCTTTTTTGGCATCTGTAGCTGTCCTGTCTATTTGGAAAATGCAGATGTTTGCAGAAGAGTTCCTTCCAGGGCCCCGGTTCTTCCTGACCTTCCCGTTGCGGCCGGAACGTTCTCTCTATTGAAACCCTCTTGGTCTGCCTTTGGACGGAGATTGTCCCCATCTCTCTCGGACCCCTACTTCCTTGGGCACCCCAGTCCCGAAATGAAGGTGTCCTCAAGGACGCCGTCTCCAGTCTTTCATGGGAACAGAATAGAATTCTCAACCCAAGAAACTGGAAAGTCACTAGGTGAAGTTCATGACCTTATACTCGCTGCAGGTACAGCCTCCTCTTCCTTCTGTATTTCTCCAAGGCCAGAAGGACCCCAAGGATCCTTCCTCTCATGCCCACCACGGGGACCACAGTTCTAGCCTCAGCTTTGGGATTCCTTCCATAGGTAACTTTACCCGGTATATCTTTCCTTGTCTTTCTCCTGCCTGCTCTCTCCCTCTCTCCCCTCCCTAACTCTCTTCCTTCTGGCTGCACCTCCATTACCAGGTGATGTGTGTGCATGTGTAGGTGGTCTTTTGAGATCCTGCAGGGAAGGGGTCAGGCTGCCTTGTACCTACAGAAAGTGTGAGCCAGGATCGTTTCTAGATGACTCCAACCTGCATATGACTCTTCAGTCCATATAACTTCTTACAGAGTGAAAGTTTCAATAAGTTATGTGGTCATCAGGAAGTAGATAAACCAAAGTACCAGGAAATTTTATGGGAATATACAAAAAACAGACCCAAGCCTGGGATCTTCTGGAACCTCGCAGAGAAGACCTTCTGTTTGATCTCTGGGGATAATGGCCGGGGATTTTTGTCCTGGGTGCTTATTGCAGGCAGCTCTTATCTTTATTACGTAAAAGCCACTAGAGTTCATAAGGCACTAAGCCCCCGAATCCCGGAGAAAGCCCTCGGAAAATCCCCCAGAGCATGCCACAGCTTGAGCACGGATGCACTGGCTCACCTGAGAGCAGGGCTTTTAAAACAGCGGGGACCACATGCAGAGGCAGCTCTCACTGGGAAACGAAGCTGTTAGGTCCAGTCTAGGTTGTGTGTGACTTTACAACATCCTAGAAATTTGGAGCATATTTGCATTGAAGCAACACATCGCGTGGACCATCTCAAACCGTGGGTGCTGGGTCCATCAAGTCAGGGTGCTGTCTTCGAAGGAGCCATAGTTGTGGGTCAGGCAGGCGGGTGCTTCCGTCTGGCTTCTCCCCTGACTAGCTCTGAAACCTGAGACCAGTTATGTAACTGCTTTGAGCTCGGTTGCTGGGAATGAAGATGAGATCATGAGCCCACCCCCCACAGGGGCGCCACCTTGCCCGTGAAGCCCTAGGCACATTGCTGGTGCCCTACTAGCCACGCAGTTGCCCCTAGTGGAGCCTTACAGGGCAAAGCCCGGCAACACACCCAAACCAGGGGAAGACGAAAGACACTGGGAATGGGATTGAATGTTAGTTGGATTTCAACACACGTATTTGGGAACTACTGTGCTTTGGACCTGTGCCAGTGCCCAGGATGGCATGGGCTCTTTCTCAAGAAGCTCTCAGGCTGGGAAGTGGCGGTACAGGGAGAGAAAGGCACAGGACCAGAGTGGCAGTGCCCTATGGGGAGCTCTGTGAGAGGTGTATGCCAGATTTGAGAGCACAGGGACTGGGGACAGGGGTCAGAGGGGGCATCGTGGAGGAGGTAACAACTGAGCTGGCCAGGGACCCCCAGGGGTTGGAGGGGAGTGAGCTGTCACCCAGTTGTCTACCCTAGGGAATGCAGAATAGCAAGCAGACTGAGCCAAGGGGGCCAGGGTGGAGATGACCCCATCCCAGAGCTCCAGGACAGAATGTCCTGTCCCTTAAGGCAGCTCACACAATTAAAACCCCAGCCGTTTGCAGGTACTTCCCGTTTACCTTGTCTGTCATTGACAGGCCATTGGCAACCCTTTCTATTGAGATAAATACAGTAGAGTAGAGAGGGTGATTAGATGGGCTCATTTCTCAGCCAGGGAACTCTCCCAGGCTCCAGTTTCCCCATGGTCTCTGAATTCAAATTGCCAGGAGAAGAGAGAGAGCAGACCCAGCACCAAGGGAAGGGACTGGAAGAAGGATGGGCACACATCAGGGAGGGAATCAGAGTGCCTTACATGGACCTCAGCCCAGTCTGAGCAAACAATTACCTTTCCTCCCCAACCCACCTCTACCAGTCCATCTTTTTTTTTTTAAGATTTTATTTATTTGAGAGAGAGAATGAGAAGGGGAGAGAGAGAGCATGAGAGAGGGGTGCATCAGAGGAAGAAACAGACTCGCCAGGATCGTGACCTGAGCCGAAGGCAGTCAGTCGCTCAACCAACTGAGCCACCCAGGCGCCCTCTACCAGTCCATCTTTTGATTAATTTACCAAACAGCTCTAACACGTTTTCTGGCTTACATGGTAATAAGCACTCATGAGTCAATCACGTGGGTTCTCCCAGGAAAGCCCAGAGAGTGACCTCGATCAGATCATTTCTTCCTGAGTCTCAATTTCTTCATCTTTTAGATGGGGAATTTGGGCGACAACAGTCCATCTGGATTTGCTCAGCTCTAATGTCTGGAGCTGTATGAATTTGAGTTTCAGAGAGCTAGAGTTTCCAGGGGAACGCAGATCTCAAAGGGAAGGATGGAGAGTGAGGAGAAAGGACTTTTAGCGCTGGGGGATTTGGCCACTAGGGGAGCCACTGAGCAGTACAGCATTGCATCAAGGCATCCTGTGATTTAATCAGCCTGGGTGAGAACAATACTGGGCCCTTTAACTCACATCCGTGTCTCCAGCACCTGGAACTATGCTTGGCACATGGTCTTTAGTCAACAAATGCCTATTCTGTGAGCTGAACTGAATAACCAGATCTGCAGGGATCTAGAGAAAAAAGAGACATTGAACGGGACTGAGGACAATCTGGTTCTGCCCTGTGGATTTCTCTACAGATAACTAATCTTACCCATTACGGTTGATTCTCGTTCCTTTTCCTCTTAGAGGTTAAACTAATTTCCAGTCCCGCAGACACCTTCCTTTCCCCCATGCACTGAGCGCTTTTCCTCTTGGCTTAGGAAGCCCTTCTCCCACCTTGTACTACCTTCTGCCTTCTTTAAGGCAATGGCAGAAGAGTGGAAGGGGTTCCTAGTGTGAGCCAACCTGTTAGTATTTCCCTTCAGCTATTTTCCTGCTTCCGAAGTTCAGGCGGGCCAGGCTCCGGAGTTTTGGAAACTGTTGGGCGGTTGACAAATCTATTTAAGAAGTGATGTGTGGAAGTCACCCTGGGTCAGTGTCTCCTAGGAGCCTGATTTTGACCATCTGCTTAGGGAATGGAGGTTCCTCTTTCCTAAGCCCGGAAAGGAGGGATATAAATCCCCCTGCTCCTCTCCACCCCCTACCCTGAGGGACGAGAACACTTGGCCCAGGCTCTTCTTTGAAGTACTTGGATTCAGGGGGCCTTACCTGCATCCGAGAGGACAGCCGTGTCCTGACAGCAGTGATGACCAGGGGACCCTCTCATTTGGAAAGTCCCTCACCTCTATTACACCGAGGTACCTTTTGATAAATTTCACATAAAATATACATCAGACTGTATTTTTGAAAGGCAGCCAGGTAGAGTAAAGAAGAGCATGGGATTTGAAGATATAAATTTAACTTCTGGCTCTGTTACTTCTTAACTCTGAGTCTCTTTCCTTATTTGGCAATGGGAAATAACTGATCTGCCTTAAATTTACTAGGACGATTAAAAGAGAATACTGAATTATTAGTTTGACAAACATTTGTTAATCGGGATAAATAACGCTTCTGTCTTGGTAGGTCGACCCCTAAAGCTCAGGGGTGCAAAGGCAACAGAAGTCTGGAGAGTTTGCTGTGGGCTGGTGGGGATCCTCTTCCATCCGGTGACTCGGGGACCCAGGCTCCATCCATCTTGTGAGGTCCTCCTCGTCACATACTGGCCAAGGTTACTGTGGCAGGAAAAGGAAGAAGGGGAGGTCAGTTGTCTTTTCCATGCCTCGGGCCAGAGGTGACTCGTCCATTTGACTACAGTTCTTATTTGCTAAAACTTAGTCGTTTTCCAATTTAGTTGTAAGGGGAGCTGGGGATTTTTGCTCCATTTTAGTCTTGGAAGAGGAAGTCGTGTGGGGGATAAGCGACATCGCCCCTGCCCCAGCATCTAGGAGGGAGGGGGGACACAGATGTGAGCAAACAGAGGCTCCCTCCTCAAGGAGAACACAGGCCAGAGATGAAATGTGTCGGCACTATTAGCTCTTGGGGTGAGGCCGCTCCCCCTTTAATTCTGTGATTACATTAATTCCAGTCAATTCTGGATTCAAACAATTCTGTGATTTCACCACGATTTCCTGCTATCGATAAGTATATTTTTAAAAGATTTATCTATTTGTTTGAGAGCGAGCGAGCGTGCATGTGAGCAGGGGGAAGGGCAGGGGGAGACTCTCCAGCAGACTCCCCACTGAGCGAGGAGCCCTACTCGGGCCTCAATCCGAGGACCCTGAGACCATGACCTCAGCCGAAATCAAGAGACTGAGCCACTCAGGTACCCCAGGAATTATTTTTACCTTCAATATTCTATACTTAAAACTTTATTTTGTGCCTAACGGTTTCCTGTGAGTCATTCCTGCTCCCTTTCCTAGATGGTAAAGCCTTAGGGCTGGATTTCCAGCTTCGTTAGTTACCTATCAGTTGCCGAGGGTGGATCTCTCTTTTCCCCAAGATTCTGTTGCATTCCAGTTTAACATTTGTATCTTTTTGTTTCTTTTCTTCTATTGTATTTCCCCATCTCTCTCTGTGCCTGGCTTCCCAGGCACCCCTCTGCTCCAGGAGCCCCTCACCCCGCCAGGCTAAAAGAGGACACACCCAGTCTCCCAGCCCCTGCTCTGACCTCTCAGTCCCTTGGGGGGAAGCAAGAGAAGCGCACCCACCCTTCCTTAACCCCTGTCTGCCTGCCGACTCTTTTTCTGAGTTCTGAGCAGGCGCCCTGGGGAAAAGGCGCCTTCATCCCTGGAATTGACCAACTGGGGAGGGAGAAGCTGTAAGTTAACAGGGCCCTAGGGAACCAGAGGGTTAGAAAAGGAGGGCCTGAGCCCTCTTCACTGGGCTTCTTTGCCCTGAGGTCCCTTCCAGTGCCCTGCACCCCGCCCCCACCTGCCCAGGTGGGGTGGGTCAGGGTGGGCAGCACCCAGACAGCTGGTCACGCTGGGTTCCTCCCTTGGCTGTGCCAGGTCCCAGCCGGGCTTGATGCTCTTATCATGCCAGCAGCCGGGTCCTGCCATGTTGGTGAACAATAAGGGATTCAGCCTCCCGTGTTCATCATTACCCTGCACCTTTAATCAGGAGTGTTATCCACAGCTCCTGCCCAGGCCTCATTTAGAGTTCTTGTTTGTAGCAATAATACCCTTTTAATATGCTAAATGAGCGAGCAAATGAGCCTTCCTCCACTTGCGAGGTTTTTAAAAAATCCCTTCTTTAGTGGATGAAGGTCATTCTTTGGGCAGATTAATACTTAACTAGGAGGCCCTGTTTATTGTCTGGGGTCACTTCAGCGGGCTGTCACAGCATATTAAAGAGCGCAGGATTGCCCGTGCAGGAACAATGCAGCTAGGTGGGAGCCGCGGGAGGGGTGGCCCCTCACCTGCTACCCTTCCCTGGCTCTCATTTAAACTCCGCAGCCGTTATTAATACTTTAATTTGTAGTGCATTAATGAATTCTAATCCCTATTATGCGTTGAGCAAATGGGCCTTCACCAGGCTCAGTGCCGTCCAAGTGAGTCCTGGTTGTGGGATGGTCAGACGCACTAATGGCATTAGTGAGGGGCAGGGGCCCCACGGGGTCTCTGGGAAGAGCCAAGAAGGGAAGGGGCTGGCTCTGAGCAGACGGGGCAGGGGGACAGGGAAGAGCTGATTCTGAGGGCACCGTTTGAATCCTCATCACACTGTGTGGACTTGACCTTGGTGCCTCCCGGTCCCCATTGCTGCTCCCAAATCGTCCTCATCTGTATATAATAATAGTGTCTACCTTATAGGGCAGATGCGCATATTAATTGGGGTTATCTCTATCTATCTATCTAGATGACATACGGGGCTATATATACACACATGTATATACATATGTATGTGTATATATAAGGTATGTATATGTATATTTATATGCATGACTTAATGGCACACAGAAAACACATAATAAATGTTAATTATCATTGCTCTTCCCTGACTGAACCTCCCCGCCCTCTTCTCCACCAGGACAAGCAGGAGAGAAGGGCTCCTTCTCCTTTCTGTCACCCTCCCTGCTTGCCTCTGGGACCCCATCCCCCTACTCGGAAGGCACCGGTTTATGAGCCTGACTTCTCCCTGAGGGCAGGGAGTTTGTCATTCTTATTTGCTCGCTGCCCACCCCAGGGTTGAACAACAGTGCTTGCCAAAAAGTGGGTGCTTTGTAAAGCCGCAGTGTATAAGCAATTGAATAAAATGAAGAGTGTAGGATGGGGCTCTGGCCTCCCTGTTTCAGGACCTGAGTCTTTCCACCTGTCCTAGGAGGATAGTTCGCCCACAAAGCTCTCTTCTCCGTGTGTCTAGTTCTCACCCATCCTGAGCTCCTGGCTCAGCCTCTAGCTCCAGGAAGACCTTCTGGGTTACGCCAGCCCTGCCCCACCTCTGAACTCTAACCCCGTTTCCTGAGCTGCTCAGTGGTATGAGTTTGGTCTCATCCTTCTCTCGGGCTGCAAAGCAAGCCCAGAGGCAAGCCCTGGTCTCGTACTGCACTTATGGGCCTTGTACAAAATCGTTCAGAAGCCGACTGAGTGTAGCGTATCCTGGAAAGAGGTGCGTGTGCCCAGGGACGTGTGCTCATTTTAGACCATATGCAACATGAGGGCAAGGACTGTATGTCCTACTTTTTATGTAGGTCTCATCCTGACGCTGTATGGGTGCCTCGTTCCGTTTGCAAGACATAATAAGAGCTATTTAGATAGACGTAGGCCGGGTCAGGCCGAGCGCAGGGCGCTTCTATGATCTCATGGCATCTTTGCAATAGGGGAGCGTACGGGCATTAGCACTGCCATTTAGCAGATGAAAAAAGATACTCTTCTAGCTGCACTGCCCTCCTCCGGTGTCGGTGCCCCGCAGTCTTAGAGCGGCAAGAAACCTTAAATGTTCCTACTCTCTGCTGGAGGGACCTGAGCCTCAGAGAGGTTTAGGACTGTCCGGGGACACACAGCTATCTGTAAACATCCAGGGCTCGGACTCAAACTCTTGCCTCCTGCCTGCCGCTGAAGGGTCCCCGGCTTCGACAGGGCAGGCCATCCTGCTGAGGCTGACGCAGGGGCCCTGCGGGGTGGGCCTGGACTCCGAGGGCTGTCCGGAGTCGAGTCAGGTCCTGGTCAGGACTGCACCGCCCTCTGAACTCCTCGAGGCCTCCAAGGGCTTCAAGTCCATTTGGCATGTATTAAGGAGGTCTGCTCTGGGGACACCTCCAGCTGAAAAGCGGAGACCTGATTCTGGCACCATCTCAGCCACCAACCTGCGTTGGGAGCTCCCCACTTGTCCCATGGAGGGGTGGCCCGACGGGGCTGGTACTCTAAGAGGAGGTCTCATGGGGCTCCCTGCGCACTATGGTGGCAGGCTACCCTATCCCCAATGCCAAGGCCACTCTGAGAGCCCCTCCCTGTAGCCAGTCTTCTCCCACCTCCTCCTGGTGTGTTGGTCACAGCCCGGAGTCCAGTTACGTGGAGGAGAAGCAAACACTCCCCACATTTTATACCTTCCCAAACTCCCAACCTGTGGGAAACAAGGAGCCGCTTTCTTCCTTTAATGTGGGAATTCTGTTTAGACTCCGACTTTCTTTCAGTGGCACTAGACAAACAGCTTCCTCAGTCCTCTGTGGCACCCTGCCACCAAGCCCAATGTGTCCAGTCGCTTCTGTTGGCAGAGATTTAAGGGATCTGAAGTTCAGTGAATCAGAAACCAGAAGACAAAAGAGGAAACACTGATGGATCGCACTCTGCAGAGACAATAGGCTTTCCGGCCAAGTTGCTGTCTTGCCCTTTCCTGATGGATCAGCCTTGGGTCACCTGGCCAGTGCTGGCCTCTGCCTTGGCTCTTCAGATGCTCTCAGAGCCAGTGGAAGGCTTCCCTCCGGGGGGGCGGGGGGGAGTGCCAGGCCCTGCCCCGTGTGTGGGTACGGGGTGTGGGGGGCAGACAGGTATGAGAGTGTGAAGAAGGGGTGAGGGGTATGTATAGGTGATCTGGGGGGGGTGGTCTGCGGGCCTGAGTCGATATGAATAATGTATGAATGTGCGGACGCATGAATGGAGGTTAGTTGTGCGTTTATTACTGGGGACGCAGGGAAACTGTGGGTATTTGAATATATGCGTAATGAGCGCACCTTTCGTGTTATGTGAGTGCTTGAGTATATGTGGGTCATAGGGGTGCCGGCATGGACGTGTTTAGGGATTCTGGGCATGGCCGTGGTTGGGGTGTTGGTGTTTCTGCTAACGAGTAGGATTTCGGGTCTCTGAGAACGGTCTGTGTGTGATGAGTGTGTTGCAACTGAGGTATTAGTCATGTTGGCTTTTACGCATTTGGGGTTGTGTGAGGTTTTTTTTTTTTTTTTTTTTAAAGATTTTATTTATTTATTGGACAGAGAGAGAGATCACAAGTAGTCAGAGAGAGAGAGAGGGAGAAGCAGGCTCCCTGCTGAGCAGAGAGCCCTATGTGGGACTCGATCCCAGGACCCTGAGATCATGACCTGAGCCAAAGGCAGAGGCTTAAGCCACTGAGCCACCCTGGTGCCCCTGGGGTTGTGTGAGTTTTGAGGGCAGCTCTGAATTGTGAGTTTGCGATGATGTCTGTATACTCTAGCAGTGCGAGTTATATATCAAAGGTATAGAAAAACGACTCGTGGGTGTGTGCATGAGTGAAGGTGTTAGTGGGGTGTATGTCCGCGAGTCGGGGTTTGGGGTCATAGGGAAGGAGCAGGTGATCGTCGGAATGCGTGTGTAGAATGTGACCCAAGGGTTCGGCGCGTACATGACCATGAAGCCATGCATGCGGTGGTGTGTTGGAGCTGGCCCGAGCTGGCCTATGAGAGCTGATTCTGACATTGAGGAATTTTGCAAGCTGCTTGCTAAAATCCGCCGTTATTAAAAATTAAATTGCATATGCTTACAATTACGTAAATTATATTAAAAGGAAAGTAAAAATTACAGCTCACTCCTTCCTCATTATTTTACATTTTACTCTTATCTGCATCTTGTTTAATCTGCGGTTATCTGTATGGCAGAATGGAATATACCTCTTCCCGATTTGTGTTCAGTGACATCTGTCGGTAACTTCAAATGGGCCACGTGGCCATATTTACACCACGGAAGTTAGCAAATGTGGCAGATTGGGGCTGTTTTATTTATTTATTTTACCTGGAGAGCTGGTTCTTAAACATTCACCATCACACGACTGTATGTGAGAGTGATGGATATTTATTTTTGAGGCAGGATTGGGAAATGGGTGTGTGTGAATTGGTGACTAAGAGTTTCTAAGTCCAATGAGTGAGTGTGTATGATCCAGAAGCATACACACTCAGTCAGCGTGATCGGTAACTGGGAGCCACGGATCTTCAAGTGGCCATCGGCGGAATTCAGAAGCACCATGAGCCTGAATGGGGAAAAATATTAAATCTTCATTTTTTACAAACTTCTAACCAAAATGTGACATTTCTTCCAATATTATAGTAGGCAACAATCCACAGTAGTATTACGGTGTCTGTGATTTTATTACCAATAGAAATCACAGATATTTTCATATCATTTTACAGTTCTGGCTGGTCTACCAGAATATCAGTCATAGTCACTACATTCGCTGTTAAGATCCATCGTTAGACGTCATTCAAAGTTTTAATACGAAAGCCCGCATACTACCATTCCACAGATATATTTCAAAGAGGCTTTGAAAATTGAACTTTAATGTCATGGTTTTCCTTTGTAAAATTCTATATGTTTTGTTTTATGCATTCAGAATCAGTTTTCTCGGGGGGGGTTCATAGGTTTCATCGGGCTGCCAAAGCGGGGAGTCCATGGCACAAAGACCCATTACTCAGGTGCCACGTGGAGAGTGGTCGTAGATGAGTACGGTTCTTCTGTGTGTGTGAGTACGGGGTTAGGCCTTGGATGGAGGAGGTCATGTGCCTTGTAGACATTGGGAGTGTGGGTGAGGGCACCATGCATGTTTCTGATCCAATCCCTGAACCAGATTCTTCTTTTTTCCCCTACAGAGACCCAGAGAGTCTTTTTTTGGGTGGGGGGGTGGTGGAATAAAGGGATGAGAAGTGTGCCTTCAAGAGTGGCTACAAGCTGAATTTTAAACCTTTCCCTTCTAAGGTGGACTTACTCCAGAGCCCTTTTATGCAATTATTGTTAGCCGAAAACAGATTTATTTTCTGAACGCTGGCTGCCTTGCTGAGCACAGAGGGGTGACATTTCTCTGATTCATGGAGACCCCTGCCTTGTCCCTACCGACAGCTTCCCATCTCTGTGGGCACAGGTGCCATAATGGCCTCACCACTGACCTGTTCTTTTACTCGTTTATCTCCAGACACACTGTAAACCCCCTTGACCTACCATACTTAGCCCTCTTTGGCGAAGCTAAACAGATTCCAGTCTCCACCCTCTGGCCTTGCCCTTGCCCACGGGCCTTCCTTTACAGGACATTGCCTCCCAGCTCTGCTTCCTGGCTGGGGCGTCTGCCAGCTGGGCTCTGGCAGGAGACAGCTTTAGGGTTCTCCCGAAGCTTTGTGAGCAAAGGGGAGGAGGAGGAGAAGGTGAAATGGAAAGGAAAGAAGAAGGAGGGGGAGCAGGACTGCATCTGGCGTTTCTTGCCCAAAGCGTCCAGGCCCAGAGTGATGGGTCTCAGAGTCAGAACCCCCCGTAGGGTGCCCCTTTCCTGAAATTAAAAAAAAAAAAAAAAAAAAAAAGAAGTTAATTTCTGACACTGATTGGCCTTTCATCCTGGAATTTATTTGTCATTGACCTCTGAAGGGCAGGCTCTCCTCCTTCTCTGGACTTTTAATCTACCCCCTTCCTCCGGGTGAGATGCTCTCCAATTCTCCCCATAGATAGCCGCCAGACACACCCTAAAGCCTCTGGAGAAGACGAAGCTCTCACCTTTGTTCAATCAGGTCTCGCAAGGCTTCCCCCAAAGCTGTTCTAACTCCAAAAGCCCGTTGATAGGCCTAAGGAAGAGCAAAGCTTCGTGATCTCTGAGTTTCGAGAGATCGTGGCCAGCTTCTTTGGAAACAAGCCAAGGAATTTAAGTAGGAATTAAAGTTATTAGTTGATGATAATGGAAAGATACATACGTTTTCATAAGACTGAGTGAGTTTGGGGCGCCTGGGTGGCTCAGTGGGTTGAGCCTCTGCCTTCGGCTCGGGTCATGGTCTCAGGGTCCTGGGATCGAGCCCCGCATCGGGCTCTCTGCTCAGCGGGAAAAGAAAAAAAAAAAAAAAAAAAAAAGCCCCACTGGGGCATGACCTTGAGAGGTCTCTGGAGCCTCAAATGGTCTGTGCTCACCTGTGTGTGTGGCAGGGGAGGGAGGTGATCTCCGAATAGACACACAATTCGGCTTCCTCTGCATTGGTGCCCTTTGTGGGAGTGGTCTCCCACCAGGCCTAGGACTAGGAGACCCAGCGATGCTTCAGGCCCCTGGACGTGAGCTTTTATAGGAGCCATAACCGGAAATAAAACCGGAAGGGACCTCACTGGCTCTGGGAAGCAATGAGCCATGCTGTTCTTCATTGCATACAAAATTGAGATTTTTTTCTAGAATCACAAATGAGGTCTTCCTCAGGGACAGGCACTGCCACATGGTCTTGTCCTCTCAGGCCGCTCAGGTATACCACCACACACCCGGATGCGCTAGTTCGGTTCACACACCCTTCCGTCCATGCCCCCCACACCATGAGGTGATGAGCTGTGAGTGAGCCCCTTGAAGCCCAGCCTATGGCCTCCATGTCTGTATCCAGCTCGGGGCTGAGCTGAAGAAGGCCTGACTTCTTGGAACACTGCTTCTGTCCTCAGCTGCAACTGCTGGTTAGAAAGTGTTCTTTGGGTCTTTGCTCTGAAAGCTTCAATGGAGAAGTCCTGGTGAATTCTCTGAGGATCCCATCTCAGGGTGGAGAGGACGAGTTTTGCTGAATGGTCCTCATTCCAAGCACCTTTGTCACATGGTTGTTACCAAAATTGGGGTAAGCCAATTAGCCAGAGCCCACACCGAGGAGTAGCCTATAAACATATTGTTCGTGGTGTTTTGTTACTGTTGCTGCCCTCAGTCTCTTGGACCTCAGTCCTTTGTACACCTGACTTTGTGGATTTCCTTCAGGCTTTTGTCCCGCTCTTCAAACGCATATTCTTCGGGGGGGAAATTTGTAGAGCCAGGAGGAGCATGGGTTAGCTTCCCAACTGGTCATCGGTAGGAATGGGTTGCCGTGCGCCCTGGCATTTCTCCCATCAGTGCCTGCAGGGGTCTGGGAGGCCTCAAAAGTTGCCCTCCATGTTGAGCAGCTTCTCGTGGGCCCCTCAGACGGCCGCCAGGGCCATGGCCCGAAGTATGGAAAAGGGCAGGGAACCCCCTGAGTTGAGAATGTGGGCTCTAGGGCCATGAAGCGTTCATACCAGGAAAGAATTACGGTCCTCAGAGCCTGTGCAGGGCTCAGTGTCTCAGGCATGGGGCCACCTGGAGTGGGAGTCTCATGGATGTTTGCAATAGGTGCAGGGGAAGATGGGCAGGTTAGAGGTGCTGGGGACAGTGCTTCCCACTTGACCTTGGATGCTGCCATTTTTTTTCTGGCCGGAGCATCCTGATGTACTTCTGGGCCTAGATTCTTCCATGGGCTCCCCTTCATCTTTTTTCACCTTCTTTTTGTTCCATCGAAGCTTCCGTGCAGATAAACCATCCTTTCTTGGTTTTTAAAAACGTAGGCATCCCGAGTCTCAGCGGCTTATTTCCTCTCAGATTACTTACCAGCCCTTGTGGGTGGCCTTAGGTGCCTGAGAAACATCTCTCACGACAAGCCTTCCCAGGGTCCTGTGAGAACATCCTTCCTGCCTGTCCAGAGAACACCGTCCGCTGTTACTGACCTCACGTGAAAAGAGATGTCAGACAAATCTCCCGCTAGTCACACATGACTTGATGGGGGTGGAGACACCACAAGGCAACCCTCCTCATTGACCCGCTGGACATCTCGCTCTTGTGCAGCAAAGCCGGCCACGGAGGGGATGCGGTCAGAGGCTCCTATGTCTATAGCGTCGCCCGCCTCTTTCCAGGGGGTGTCTCCAAGAAATGTCTTCTAGGGGGAAGCCTCACTCAGAGTAAAGCAGGATCCCCAAGTCTCCATCTCTTTGCCATTAGGAAAATGGTACTTTGCAGATTAAAAAAAAAAATTTTTTTTTTCAAACTTAAAAACAAACGGAGGAAGCACTGAAAATGTAAGAACAAATCACCAAATTGGAGTGAGGGAGAGAAGAGGCTTGAGGCATAGGAGAACGAAATTTATATTCAAAGAAAAAGCAGGACTTTGCACAGTTGGCGAGAACCTTCTGGAACTCCTTATCCCATGGGTTGGCTTGAATCGAACCCTTTTTTTTTTTTTTAAAGATTTTATTTATTTATTTGACACATTATTTGATCACAAGTAGGCAGAGAGAGAGGAGAGGAGGAAGCAGGCTCCCCGCGGAACAGAGAGCCTGATGTGGGGCTCGATCCCAGGACCCTGAGATCATGACCTGAGCCGAAGGCAGAGGCTTTAACCCACTGAGCCACCCAGGCGCCCCATTGAATCGAACCCTTAAAGACGTTGCAGAAGTCAGTGAGTTTTACAGGGTCATGAAGCAGAGTTGTTTTTAAGTCAACACTTATTTACTATCTAATATTTCTCAGGCACTTTGCTAGGTGCCTAATAATCTTTGTTTGATTTGATTTTCACAACCCTTCTGTAAGTGAGAGACCACTGCTATTCCCATTTTATAAATAGGACTCCTACAGGTAACAAACCTATCTAACTGAGATGCATCTTGGGAATTAAACTTACACTTGTCCAACTCCTAAGCCTGTGATATGTCCAGCTAGTCTGCTTTTCTAAGGCCGGTGAGAATGTGCAGAGCAACTCTCCTTTGTGGGTTGATAGTGGGTAAAAGGGCAAGATTGCCATTCAGTTATTCATGCTTTCATGCATTCCTGTGTTCAGTCCTTGAAGCAGCATCTAGGGAGTGATTACCCTGCTGTAGGTACTGTGTTCTTGATCACAGCATGTCCCTTGGGTCTACGATTTAAAAATAAGCCACTGGGGTCATGTCTAGTGTAAGGAAATATTTTGCTTCCGTGACTCCTATCGAAGTAGTCCAAAGAGATAGATACAAAGAGCCAGAAGTCCTTGTGTCCCCTACCATGGTTTTTCAGTGGCCAGATTACTTGGAGTCGATAGTCTACTTTTCTGAGCCCTCTTGTCAGTTAAAAAAAAAAAAAAAAAGTCATTTGCATTTAAATGCATAAGCTCTGCCCTCTGTCTAGTAAGGAGCATGAACTACCCATGACCCAAACGAAGCTGATAGCTCTGTCCGTGTTCTGGACCCCCATCTCCTCACTCCTATTCGAGAACCTTTCTCCAGTCACCATCCTCTCTTTCTCTTGAAGGATTACTTCTCCTCTCTTCTGGGTCATTTTTATCAGCATTCATACCTGCCACGATTTCTCCTATATTAAAAAAAAAGAGAGAAAATTTCCTTTGACTCCATTCGTCTTACCATTTCACCAAAATCTCTTATCAAGATCACTCTGAATGTGATGCCCGTTTCTCACTCCCCGTCTAGTTGGCCTATCAGTAGCAACCTTCCACCAGTTCTTCCTCCTTGAGACGTCACCTTCACTTGGCTTCCAGGACACCACACTCATTAGTGTTCCTTAAAATTTTCTGGCTGCTTTGTCTGAAGCCATTCTTGTTGATCCTTTTTCATGCACCCAAGCCCTCCATGTTGGAGCACATCAGGGCTCAGTCCTCGGAGATCTGATCCATTCCACACGCAGGTGGCCTTGGGGAGCTTGTCCAGCCCCGAGGCGTTAAAGATCACCCCCCGTGCCTTCTCTCCCCTCCACTCCAGACACACGTGTCCATTGCCTTCTCGACCTAGTGGACCTGTTACAGGCATCACAGCACAATGTGTCCAAACTCGAGCTGCTCCTCCTTCCTAAGCCATCCTCTCCTGTACCTCCCGTGCCTCTGTTTATGGCAATGCCATTCTTCCCATTGTCCCGGCTCCAAGTCTTGGTGACATCTGTGACTCTCTCCCTTCTGTCACTCACCATGTCTCCTCTGGGGGGAAAGAAAATCCTTTCACTCTTACTTTCCAAAATAGACCCACAGTTCACCAGTCACCACTGGTGACCATCCCCTACTGTCGCTACTTGGTCCAATCCACTATTATCGCTAGGCTGAAATACTGCATTAGCTCCCTGATTATTTTCTTTGTTTCTGTTCTTGGTCCCTCATGCTCTGTTTTCAATCCAACAGTCAGAGGGATCCTGTTAAAAACCCTCTAATGCTTCCTGGGCCACCCAGGGTAAAAGCCCAAGTCTTCACACTGACCAGAGAACCCAGCATGATTGACTTCCCATTTCCTCTGTGATCTCAATTCCTTCTACACTCCCCACACTAACTCTGCTCCAGCCGCACTGATCTCACTGTTTCTAAGGCACACCAAGCCCCACCCTATGCCAGGCCCTTTGCACTTGTTTTTCTTACTGCATGGAATGTTCTTCCCCTGGGTACCACGTGGCCAGTTCCCTTGCTTCCTTTCAGGTCTTGACTCAAATGCACTTTGTCTAATAAGGATTTTTTTTTAGATTTTTTTATTTATTTGACAGAGAGATCACAAGTAGGGAGAGAGGCAGGCAGAGAGAGAGGGGGAAGCAGGCTCCCCGCGGAGCAGAGAGCCCGATGTGGGGCTCGATCCCAGGACCCTGAGATCATGACCTGAGCTGAAGGAAGAGGCTTAACCCACTGAGCCAGGCACTCCTAATAAGGATTTTTAAATCCTCTACTTTATCCTTCACCCCAGATTTTTATATCCTTCTTCCCTCTTCTATTTTCTTCTCCAAGCAACAACATCTAGCGTTATATAGTTTGCTAAGTTATTTTGTTTATTGTTGGTGTCTTCCAAGAGAATGGAAACTCAGTGAGGACAGGAATTGGTGATGCTTCTATTTATTACTGTAGTTCAGCATTTTAGAAGAGTACCTGGCCTATAGTCTCTTTCCAAAAGCAGCACGTGAATAAATAGGATATGGAGAAAAAGAAGAAAGCTTAGCCTTGAGAAACTGCCTAGTTTGCAAAAGAAACCTGAAAAACACCAAACTAGATCAAAAGCCACTTTTAAAACTTAACACTGGGAAGTTACTAGATACCAGGTCTTATACCTATGAATTTCATCCATAAAGTGCTTAATAAAGTAAAATATTTGCTATCCTCTTCTGGGGACCGTGAGGGGAAAAATTGCAAATATTGCAAAAGTAAAAGGTGAAGGCCAGTGATGAATTAACTAGGATATTGCTTATCATGCTTTAATACCAGCAATAATAAAACACAAGGCAGGCCTGGAGTCAGTTATCACAGTGGGCTTCCTAGTGCCGTTCACTGGGCCTCCTCTTCCATGAAACGTGGGCACCTGTTCAGGTGGTCACACACGCTTCTTAGCCACTCACCTGGGAAGCCTGTCCGTGGGGTCGTGTGTCGAGAGAAGGTGGCAGAGCATAGCTCGCTGGGAACATGGGGACTGATTGCTCTTCCTAAGGGTGAGTTTCCCATCAGACAATAGGCCCATTTGCCGAGCAGATCTGAGAAATGGGAGCTAACTGGGAGGACTTTCCAGCAGCCAGGGGAAGCTTGCATGGGGAGGTGGGAGCGTGGCTGGTGGGCAAAAGAAAGCTCAAAATGGACATAACTGGTTTCAAGGGTGCAGAAGGTCCTTGACCAAGCCCGGGCTTTGCACTCGAAGCTGCCCCTGCTTCACCCCACACACCTGTGGTTGACCGACGTCGGAGGTACAGCGAGTCCCTTACCAGCCATGGTCTACACCTCCCAAGGCTGCCATCCACATGGGCTCTGGCTAGTTTCTGATTCGGGTCAATCTCCTTCACAGCGTTGAACTTGCCACCTGTCCTGGATTCCCCGCTTGCTGCTACATAAGGACCCTCCCTAGGTCAGGCTCTGCCGAGGATCTTCCCAGCCTTGAACATAAGACACCCTCACACTGTGCTTCCCACCCCAGAGCCCAAATCCCAGCCCGTGAAAGGTGATTTTCTAGCAGGGCTGTGTGTATGCATTGGCAGGGAGAGGATGTAACTCCGGAAGCCAGGGTCGCCTCCTCTTACCAGCATCTCCTTGTTCTGTGTCTAATTCAACAAACTCCATGGCAACGCGGGGCTTGTTCCGGCTTCCCTGACCTTCCCGCTCTCACTGTTCACAGCCCTCTCCCTTAGCGGAGTGTGGTGGGAGCCTGCTTTCTCCCCGCGGCCTCCTTGGATTTCCTGCATCCCACTGCAGTGAGTGGGGGCAGCCTGCCTTGGAGAACTGGGAAAAGAAATGGGGGGAGGGGAGGGGATTCAAGGCTGTGGCAGGAAGAGCAGGAAACCCAGTCTCTGTTCCCGTGGGAGCCCTGTTCTAGAAGGCGACAGTTCAAGTGGACTAAGTGGCGCTGTTGTTGACTCTCGCCTTCAATGAGAATATGTCACAGTGCGCGTTCTAAGATCTGTTTGAGTTCGGGGTGACTAGCACAGTGGGTTGGTGCTCGGGTCACTCAGGATGACCTCTGGCAGCTAAGCGTGAGGACACATCCTCCATCCTTCCTGATCCATAACCCAGAGGGACGCCTCCGTGGGGGTTTGGGGACCTTTCTTGCCAAACGAAGGCTTTTCTGGCCGTGACAAATATCCATAATGTCCTATTTGAAAGATTATGATCAGCCGTTTCCGAGGCCCACTGATTTATGCTGGGCTTTTTATCACTGAATTCTTTCTTATGATAAATACTCTTTTTATTGTTTTACTATCGTTTTTATTCTTATATTTGTAGAGCGTTAGACAGTTTTTGAAGGATTTCTTCCTATGCCATCCCACTGGGCTGTCACAGAAGTCCTATAAGGAGGCAGTGAAAGTATTGGTGGTGGCGTGTCGCGCGGAAAGGGGTCACCCCGAGGGTGTGGGAGAGGAGAACACATGAACCCAGGCCTCTAGCTCCACGTCCAAGGCTTTCCCACCAGCCCACACTGTCTCCTTCTGAGGCGGTGCCCCCCTTGTGTCTCGGGGGGAGGCGTGACCTGTGGGACTGTGAGCAACGGTAGGAGGGGTCACAGGGCACTGTACTCCCATGGGCGCCTTCAGCGGATGTCAGGGAGGCCTGGGATCACCCGGGCCCTACTCCTTCCTCTTGTACAGCCTCCCCTCTGCAGAATTAATCCCTCCCGCCCCTGTTCTCCTGCACATGTAATTCAAAAGTGCTAAGAAAACACTTACAAGATTGTAGTACCGATTGGTGTAAAAGGGTGTCTTGGCTGCGACTAGAATATGACAACTTGGAGGTTAAGCAACACCCCCCTGGAGGCCTTCTGTGTGCTCTGGGCAGAAAAAAATCACTCCGACTGTCACAAAATGTTCAGAGACTTGGTTACAGGTGTCAAGTAACATCCTATGATTTCCCTGGGGCCTGGGAGCTCCATGGGAAATAATCGGAGCCTTTGCTTTATTTGGAATTGCGAGCTTTGTGGATAAATCTGAGGGACCGCCAAGTGGGGGGTGGAAGGAGGACGGGAGAAAGGAGAGAGAATGGGAACTCGTGGAAAGAAATCTCTGTAAGTGTCTAACAAGTCTGGGATGGTGAGCACGGCTCGGCGGCAGGGTCTGGGGTTTAGGGCCTCAGGAGAGCCTGACGCGGATCTGTCTGCCCTGGAAACCGCCTCTGCCTTGTCACCCTCCACCTCCTGTCATGTAACTACAGCCCCTGCGGGGGGAGGGGGGGGGCAGGCAGGAGCCCCGTGCGATTGCGTGGCCCGTCCCTCTGCTAGGGGTCCCTTCCAAAGGGTCTGGGACCTCAAAGAGCATCCATTTTCCCACTGGCTCCAAAGAGGGGCGATCAGGGGTACGCAGCTGGAGGGGACATCAAGGAATCTCCTAACCACACTGTTGGGAAATGTATGCAAGCCACGGACTCAACAGTCGGCCAAAGTCCCCAGCTCTTTGTGTGTGGGGGGGGTGGGGGCGTAGCCTGCAGAGACATCAGAGGTCGGGAAGACAGGTGTGCTGGATCCAAGGGAAACCCGTACAATGGCAGAAGGTGAGCCCCTCCCCCATCACCCCAGACAGTGGTGAGGCTGGGGGCTGCCAGCAGAGAGCTCCCCTTGCTCTCCACCAGCCCTCCCTCATTACCCAGGCGGCTTCCAGGCAGGAAGCAGGATGCTTAGTGGTGGTGGCAAGACACTAGTGTCCAGAGAAAAGGGCCTCTTCCTAGCCTCGGTGTTGTGGTGTTTCATTAAATCCTTATTTTTTTTAATTATGGGGAAATATTCAAAATTAAAATTTGCCATGTTAGCCGTTGTTAAGTGTGTAGTTCGGCGGCATGAAGTACATTCACAGTGCTGTGCAGACATCACAGACGTCCGTGCACAGAGCTGACATTCCCATGAAACGCTAACGTATCCTGCCCCCCGCCCCCCACCAGCTCCCAGCAGCCACTGGTCCACTTCTGTCTGTAGGATGCGGATTGCTCTAAGTGCCAACCCCGAGTGGAATCATGCTGTATTTGTCCTTTTGTGACTGGCTTATTTCACTTAGTATCATGTCTTCAAGGTTCATCCGTGTTGTAGCCTGTGTCAGAAGTCTCGTCCTATTTAAGGCAGAATAATGTTCCATTGTATGTATGGACTGCTATTTATGTATCCCCTCCTGTCAGCAGACACTTGACGCTTCGCCTTTGGGGTGATGGCTACAGCCAATAGTGGGAGGGTATACCCACCTTCCTCTGTTTTGTTTGGCACATCGTTTCCCATACCCATCCCATCACCCAGCCCTTCGACCAGACTGTTTCTTCTTAGCCATCCTTCTTCTCTCATCTTCAAGGTCACTTCCTCCAGGGAGCCTTCCTGGACTCTACAGACCAAGTTCGGTTGCCCATGCCAGGTTCCTGGGTATTTGCAGAGAGCTCAGTACGTGTGAAGCCCTACGTTAAGCCCTGAGGACATGCAAAAGCTATGGAAGGTGTGTCCCTCAAATTCATGGGGGCCTTCAGGCCGGGCAAGGAGATGAGAAATAGATGTGGGGAACAATGTGAGGCAGACAGAGGAGAAGTAGCAAAATGAATAGCAGAAGCACATTCAAAAGGGGAGAATGAGCTACATTCCCAGTATAGTGGCCTCACCTTATCCCAAAACACCACACATGTATCCTCTAACATTTCTGGAAGGCAGAACTCTGAAGGCAGAAGGTGTTGGCATGGCTGCATCCTTCTGGAGTCATGGGTGGGTGGGACTGGTTTCCTGGCCTCCTCCAGCATCTAGAGGCTGCCTGCATGCCTGGGCTCGCGGCTCCTTCCTCCGTATTCAAAGTGCATCCTTCCGACCTCTGGCTCTGTCCTCCTTCATTTTTCCAATTCAAAGCTTCCTGTATCCCTCTTCTAAGGACCAGGCAGTTACTGTGCACCCGCCCAGAAAATCTGTCAGCACCTCCCATTCCCAGAGCACATCTGCAAGGTTCCTTTGGCCACAGAAGGGAACAGGGTCATGGGTTCAGGGCAGGGGCACACAGACATCTCTGGAGGGTCATTATTCTGTTACTCTACCGGCCACAGGAAATTTCCCATGCCCCAGACAGGTGAGGGCAGACGTTGCTACGGGTAGGGCTCAAGGGTGCACCTTGCAGGCCAAGATTTCAGAAGGCTGCGGAGGACTGGACTCTTGAGGCACAGGAAAGGTGCAAGGAATGTGCCGCTTGAAGGGTAGAGCGGTGGGGCCCTTGCTGGTTGGGAGCAAAGGGTTTTATGTGCGTGAAGCCATCCTGGGGACACACTGGGGATGTTTGTCTGGATTTCTGGGGTCCCCGGCTGCTCAGCTGAGCCATCTGGCCTCACTCCGATGGCCCTAAACACCCCTTGTCAGGCTCCGTGCAGGAGTTGTGCTCTCTCTCGCTGGGTCTGCTCTGCACCACCTCCCAGCATCCCTTTTTACCTGTGTTTTAACGAGCGCTAAGATGGCAGCGGAATAAACCTCCTCAGACCCTTATGTGAGCAATTTAGTTGCTGTTCCCGGCAGTCCTCAGTAACAGCAAGTTAATAAAAGTGACACCCAGGAGCTGGAGGGCCGCAGGAAAGGGAGGGGTGCTCAGTCCTGAGGTTCGGTGCCTGGGGCCACTTCCACAAGAAAACTCAGTAGCCAGCTGTGTCGAGGGAGCCCAGGTGATGGCAAAAAGTGTCCTACCCCCCAGGGTGTACCTAAGCATTCCCGTCCCCATCTGCACACTGGAGAATGGCACCTGGCTTGGCTTGCAGGGAAAGAGGGGGAGTGGTGTGGTATCTTATTTTTCCTACAATTTCCTTTTCCTTGTCTTCAACCTAGGCATAGGGCAGTGGGATCCAGCAGCCCCTGGTACTGCCCTGAGGGTCTCAGCACCTTTCGTGGCCAGAATCCCAGCCCCGGCACCATCCAGTGGATTCTGGGGAAGAATGTGAGACAGGAGGCAGGGTGGGTCCTGGGCAATGTCCTCACAGTGCCTTCTAGCCATCCCCTCCTGCTGTCAGCCCCATCTTCTTCAGGAGCTGGATACCCAGGACCCACCAGTCTATCTGCTCTCATCCTTGAGCTCTGCTTCTTTCTTGCCCTGACAGATTTCCAGGAACACTGGGAACTGGACGTGGTTGGTTCTTTCCCTAGACTCTTCTAGCCAGGAGCCTGACTACTTCCGGCGGGCTAAAAATGGCAAGTCAACTGCACCTGACATGTTCTGTTCTTCCACAGTCCAGGGCATGACCATCCAAGTGGCATCCCTCAGTGTCTTTCTGGTTTAACTGTCACTTCCTGACTGCTCTCACGGCCTCCACCCTTGGTCAGCTCTAAGTCTCACGAGGCAACTTAAAACACAAATCAGATCACACCATTCCCTGCTCAAAACCCTGCAGTGGCTTGTCCCCCACGCAGAAGAGAATCCAGCCTCCCCTCTGCGCCTCATCAGGCCCTGCATCCCTGGGCTCCTGTGGGTCCCTTCATCCCACCTCCTGCCACTGCCCCTTCCTGTGTGGCCTTCTTGCTGGTCTTGGGACACGGCAGGGTTCCTCCCACTGCAGAACCTTCTTCTCACTTCTTCAGGGCACTCAGTGACATTGGACATTTATTATGGGACAATGTATTTGTGTTTCCCTGTCTTCCCCCACTAGAAGGGAAGCTCCGTGGAGGCTGGTTTTTGTCTTATGCATCACGGGGTCCCCAGTGCCTTGTACGGTGCCTGGCCCAGGGCAGATATGCTATAAATATATGTTGAATAAGTAGTTGAAATCCTTTGCTTCATAAATCGTGACTGAGGCTCTTGCCTGCTGGGCACTGTGATAGGAGGATGAGGCTTATTCCGGGTGCTCTGGGAGCCTGTAGTCCTCCGAGCAAAGATCAGGAAACAGATATGTCTATATCTATTATCCACGTTATCTATCTGTATCTGTGTATCTATATATAACTTTTATAGCATGTGGTCGATGCCATAGTGAGGTACACGCAAAGTATCATGGAACAGGCAAGAGGACCATGCGGCTCCCTCATCTGGTGAAGGACTCCACATCGGGCCAACACTAACTTGGAGGGCCTGGCCCCGTCGTGCAGAGAGCTGTCCCGGCTGCGCCATCCTGGGTGCTGGAGGCTGGTGCGCCGGATGCCAGAGTAGCAAGTCCCGGCTGTGAGTGTCTGTGGAGGCTTCTCCAGCCTACCGTGTGTCTCTTCCAAGAGTCTGTAGGCGCATCATTATCCGGGGTAGGAGAAGTCCCTACCTGGTGGCACCAGGACGGCTCCCAGGAAACAGTAAAGATGCTGTGGAGACAACCATACTTAGAAGGAGAAGGGATAGAGCATCAAAGCCACCTCTGCCCAGTCAGCAAGGCCATGCCCAAGTAGCCTTGCGCATCCAGGGGGTTGCGTAAACAGCACCAGCTCTGAACCTTTAAGGATTATCGAGAATCACCTTATACTTACCAGAGACTTTTACACACATTATGTGACTTGGCCCTCACAGCAGTCTTATGAGGTAAAAGGGTTGTGCATTTGATCATGCTTTAAATAGTATTTTTCCCATTATATTTTACCATAGAAATTTAGCACTATCTGAAAAGGTACACTGAATAAAATAAAAATCACATGTGATCCCACCATGCAAAGTATGTACTAATATGTTGGTGTATCTTCTGCCAGGCTTTCTTCTTGAGGCATACGTGTCAAGACAGGCACCACCTGATGGGTCATTGTGTTCTACGAAAGTCTGGCTACGATGGGTCCATATCCCTATCTGATGGCATATGGCAGAGTGTGTCTGAAGCTCACAGTCATGGTTTCCTGTGGCTTTCAGCTACCATCATCTCTGAATTTCTCTCTCAGTCCCACACAGGCTGTCATTATTTCACTCCATGGCAATGCGAATGTGGAACTCAACCTCTTTCCCATTTCCCACCACCGCCCACAAAACCATTCATACTCAGCATCCTTGTGTGTAGAAAAATGTCTTAGGGTGAAACACTTAGAGAGGCAGGAGGTCGTCTTCCTAGCCGCTCAAACAACTTCACCAAGTTGTTCAGCTGAATTTCCCCTTCTGCTGTTCTGTCCTCATTTTCCAGTGCTTTATGTATTTTTAGTGTGGAACAGTTAGGGATAGCTTTTGTGTCCTCTTCTCCATCTACCCTCGCCCTTGTGCTCTTGCTTTTCAGCTCAACCTGCTCTGGAAGAATGTTCCTAAGCCAAAAAAGTTTCCTCCTATATCCCCTAAGCTTTCTCAGTTGCAAGCCATGGAGAATGACTTAGGCAAAAAATAAAATGCATCAGGAAACAAGGAGGGTATTTCACAGAATTGAGAGGGAAAACATGGTAAAGAAACAATCTCAGGGGCACCTGCGTGGCTCCAACAGTTAAGAGTCTTCCTTCAGCTCAGGTCATAATCTCAGGGTCTTGGGATCAAGCTGCATGTCAGGCTCCTTGCTTGGTGGAGAGCCTGCTTCTCCCTCTGCCTGCTGCTTACCCTTTTTGTGTTCTCTCTCTCTCTCTCGCTCTCTCTCTCCATCAAATAAATAAATAAAATATTAAAAAAAAAACCAGCCTCAGAAAGGACAGAAACCAAAGTATCTAAAAATAGTGGATCTGAGAGTCCTCCACCACCATGATAACTTGAGCCTTTTTCAGTCTTCTTTCAGCCTGCTCAGGATTCAAGCTCTGGGGAAAGCATCTGATTGGCCCAGACTGTTTCATCCACTCACAATTTGGACGCGGGAGGGCAGGGCACTCGGCTTGGCAATCTCCCCCAAACTGAACTCAGTGGCAGCCAAGTAGCTCTCCAAGGCCAACGGGATTGCTTTGTACTCCCCGTAAGTGAAAGAAGAGAAACTTGACCTGGCAGTCTATCTTTCCTCTACTAATTTATTGAGATGGGAGAGATAGCCTGTGTATATTTCTTTCTTTCCATGGAATACACTTTGATTCCCTCAGCCCGTGTCCCTTGGCTAACTCCCATTCATCTCTTTTCATTCAGTTCTCAGCTTATGCTTTTATTTTGGGAGACACTGTCCATGATCCCCAGCCAAAGTCTGGGTTAAGGTGCTCTATGTTGTGTTCCTAGAGCCCCAGGGGTCTTCCTAGACAAACTGCCAGTCTCGATCTACAGGACCTAGCATAGACTTATCTGACAGGAAAGAATTGTCCTCAGAGGACTTGCCTGGGGAAAAATAGAAGCAGGCAAAGGGAACTTGAATTGATCCCAGAGGGGAAAAGGCACCTGATTGAGGAGAAATGAGTAAATGGCCACCAGAGTGAGCTTCCCTCACACAAAAGAAATACAAACACCTACACGCCCTGCCCCCAAATCACAAAGGACCAAACAATTGGAGAGGATTCTGTAAATGATTGCAGCTGGAAGCACTTAGCCAGATTGCACATGCTGTGGCTTCCGGGAGGGTGGGCGGTGGGGCAGCCCGCAGCAGGAGCATTGCTACAACTCACCAGAACCTGGAGAGGGAGGTTTAGCCTTCTTTTTCAGTCATGAGAAGAAAACCAGCGATGTGAGGCCTAGGGAGGGCGCACAGGCTCTGCCAATGTCCAGTTCCAAAAATACCAGCATTAAGTTTTATGAGATTCGTCGATGAAATTTACTCTGCGCCTATAGTGTCTAAGAAATATGGGTAAGTGGTCACCACCCATGCTAATCTGATAGGTCATTTTGGAAAAAATAACAGCAGCTAACATGTGTTGAATATTAATCATGTGCCATGCACTGTGCTAAAGCACTTTCATAAACAGTCTCATTAAAAGATGGCCCCGCTTGCTCAATGTCTGCCTGCCTTCCTTCTATGATTGCATCCCATATACTCCATAGTGCCTGGGAAACTAAAAACTACATTTCCCAGAATGCTTCAGAGCTAGAGTCTAGATGTGATTTTGCTTATCCAATCAGATGTCTTGAAACTTGCCTTCTTTGATGCATAGATTCAGTTGGTCTAGTCCATTTGACCCTGGAATTAGCAGTTGTGTTGATAGCTTCCAGATTGCCATTCTTTGGACCAGCAGTTCTGGTGGCTTCTGATCCTTGAATTACATCGCAGGTGAATATTCCTGAATTTAGCAGTTGGGGCAGTGACCTGTTTCGTCAGCTTTATGGCAGGCAGGTGTAGGAGTTCTTTTAGTGGGCCAGTAGGACAACGATATGTTGGACCTTATTTGTAGAGCCTGACCCACTCCTCCCATCATTCAACTATTTTGTAAGCGTGGTGTGTTTTATGTTCTCTGCATGAACCCCGACTAAGCCAAGCAGAATCGTCCTCATTTCAGAGCTAAGAAAACTGAAGCAGAAAAGAGGAAGGTTACATAGTAAGCGTGGAACTGTGTTTCGAACTCAGAAAGTCTGCCTGGGTTGAGTACCTGTCCCCACCATGCTATTTGTTCATACTCTCACCCACAATTAGTTGTTGGAGAACTGTACGCCACCTAAGATGTTCATCTCTGAGGATATTACAGTAAAATATAGAGTGGCAAAGTCTTACTTCTGGCTCTCCTGACTTATAATAGGAAGTAAGATAGTTATAAGTACATTTAAATAGTGATATAGTTTGCTATGGGCTTGCATTGGAAAGAGGCATGTAGCTTTTAAAAGCAGGCAGCTCTGTGTTGTAAAAGAGCCAGTTGCTAAAGGGATTCGATTCAAATTCTGGTTTACACATAATCAGTCAAAATTCTGATAAGAAGGAAAGGAGGAGGCTAGGAAGAAAAGAAGGAAAGAGTGAGTTAGTAAATAGGTTGGCTTCCTTTTCATTCATGAAGCCCTTTGATCTCCTCCCCTGGCTTCCCAGCATCCCAGACCAGGAGCGTTCTGTGACTTCAGCCCTCCTCATCCCATTTAGGATTCTGCCCTATGGAGAAAGAAGAAGGTAAGTTTTGAGTAGGGGACTTGAAAGGAGACAGCGTTCCCCCCGCTGGAATGTTCTTTCTAGTGCTGAGATGGAAGAACTTGTCATCAAGGTCATGGGAGATGTCTGATCACTGATGACCGAGAAAGAAAACTCTAGAGAAGCAAAGGACTCTCCCAGTAGAGGCTTAATTTGCTGTTGGCAGAAGAAAGACTCCAGTGACATGAATATCTGGTGAAGCCACAGAATCACCAGAGCCACAAATATGCCCCAGGAAGGAATTTTGATGCTAAGTTTCAAGATGGAGAGTGACTTGAAAGAAATGTACTCAAGGTTAGGGATAAAACCAGGGAAAGATAATCAATAATAATGAATAATTAGACAGATACCCAAAAATACCTGGGGGGATTAGGTTTTGTTTTCTTGAAAGATTTACACTTTTGGACTATGGACTATCCACATCTCTCTTGGGCATTTATTTATTTAAATAGAGAGACATCTTTTATGAGAGCAGGAAGCTGGGTGCCCAGATGTCCAGGCCACGTGTTTATCCCCAGGATAACTCGAAGGCTTCGGGTTCTAATGGCCAGCCAGGACCAAGGGAGAAATAAAGAATTTTGTGGGCTTGTGGATCTACATGTAAAAATGACAGTAACATCATGGATTTTGCAGAGAACTGAGTGAAAAATTACTCTAAGAAGAAATCTTGAGGCCAATGTGGACTTGGAAGATACTCGAGTAAGACATATGTGCCAGGTGGATGGTTTCATTTGTTTTAAGGAAACGGGGATCTATGATCTTTTCCTGTCAATTCATCAGTTGACACTTTGTCATTTTCAGACACTTGCTATATATCACCATGGAATTTCTCCTTCAATCACTCAACTCCATTCAAAATGTAGAGATATGATGAACACCTACTATCCATCAATAACGCACACATTTGCCTCCTACTATGTGCTGGGCTCTCAGGGATATAAAAGATACATCAGTCAAATAACTGATGTTGGAAAATTAAAATAAGTCAAAGGCTGACAACTATGCTTCCCCTCCCCTTCCTGAGGGAGAATCATTCTTTTTTGTCCCCCTGAGGTCAGACTCTGTCTTAGGACTTTGACCAATCACGTGCAAGGGAAAGTGATGTGTGTCACTTCCGGACAGAAGTTTTAAGAACCGGTTCTCGCTTTGCCATAGTCTCCTGTGCTGATGGGTGATGTTCCCATAACAGCTTCTTAGTCAGCCTGGTTCCGGGGGCAGAGCAAGATGGAGCTGATTCCTAATTTTGCTGCACTAGACATGTACCTTGAGTAAGAAATAACCCTTGCTGGTTTGTTTGTTTGTTTGTTTGTTTTTTTAAATAAGAACCAGTGCTTTAAAATTCCTTGTTACCATAGCATAACTTAGTCTGATCTGATTTATACAAGGCATCTCTATAAAACTGACATTTATTGAGTGCTTACTGTATCCCGAGCATATGCTGAGGGCTTTACAGTCATTATCTCAGTGAATTCTCATAAAAATACCATGAAATGTATATGATATTACTACTATTTTATAGATGTTGAACTGAGTCCCAGAACTAAGTTTGGACCATGGTGTTCTGTAATATTGGGGTTGAATTTCAGACTCTGGTTGGCTTGGCTCTAGAGTCCATGAACTTAACCGTTTTGTCAAGCTAGCATAGGTAGCAGGCTGAATATGATCACAGGTCAATAAGGAATTTTTGTAATAGACTCTAAAGTGCTCTGGGCAGTTCAGAAGGGGAGAGATCAATGTGTACTAGAACTTGTGGGGAAGAACTTTGTGGAAGAAGTGAAAATTGAAAAATGGGCAGGTTGTAGATAGGAAAAAAGGAAGCTATAATATTCTCTGACCTTTTTGGAATGGGGCGGGAGTAGGAAGAGACCTCATCTGTCTGGGCGAACTAAGGCAATACAATGGATATGCCAAATCTAGAAATTGGTTTTGTCCACCCTTAAGAACTTCATAGTCAGAGGGGGACGATAAGACATTTACCCAAATTGCTATCATAATTCAGGCAAGCTCCATTAGGAAGCATGCTGGAATTCTCTATAAACCTGGGTTAAGATTATCAAAGCAAAGACTAAGCAGAATCCTCCTTACCAATGCAGGATGGGAGTTTGGAAAAAACAAGTCAGTGCAGAAGGAAACTCAGGGACCCAGGTGCAATATACCCAAACACATGGCAGTCTCTGTTCCAAATTCAGAAGGTGCTGGTGTGCTGGTGTAGAAATAGTCCAGCAAACCAGTGGAAGATGGCAGGAGAAATGATTATCTTACTGTCCCTCATAGTCCCCAGCCACACCAGCGCGCAGAAGGCCTAAAGGGATACCAAGTCTATTTCTTTCTTTTTTTTTTTTTTTAAGATTTTATGTATTTCTCTGAAAGAGTGAGAGAGAGAGAACATGAACAAGGGGAGTAGGAGAAGCAGACTCCCCACTGAGCAGGGAGCCCAATGTGGGGTTTGATCCCGAGACTCTGGGATCACGACCTGAGCTGAAGGCACATGCTTAACCAACTGAGCCCCCCAGGCACCCCTTAAAATGTTTAAGAATCACTAAGTCTGAATAAGCGCCATTTTACTTGGACTTTAACGGGCGCCTGAGGGTTACCTGGATGGTTCAGTTAGTTAAGCATCCAACTCTTGGTTTTGGCTCTGATCATGATCTCAGGGTCATGAGCTCAAGCCCCACATCTGGCTCTGTTCTCAGCGGGGAGTCTGGGGAGTCTGCTTGAGATTCTCTCCTTGTCCCTCTGCCCACCCCGGCTCATTCCCTCATTATCTCTCACTCTCTAAGATAAAATCTTCAAAGCGGGGCTGGAATTTTAGTTACCAGACATGGCAGAATCAGTAATAGGAATGGCAAAAGCAAAGATACAGAGTCAGAAAAGCAAGACAACTTTTTGTGATGTACTAAGTTTGGGTAGAGTTTATGATCCTTGCAGGACAGTTGTGGGAAATAACGTTGGGAAAGCAGGCAAGGATAGGATCATAGGGAGCCTTGAATGCTAATTATTTGTAACATAATAAGATGCCTTTGAATGTGTAGGGGCGAATCTGCTCTTCAGAAAGATAAAACTCTCAAATGTATGGGACGGATTGGAGGGCAGAGAGAATGGTGGATAACTGGACAATAGGCTGTACTTGGTCCTAGCTAAAAGGCTGAGCACATGAAAAGCACAAGATAGAAGAAATATATATTATTAAAGAAGAATGGACCATATTTGACAATTAATTGAATGTAGGTTGGAGTCAATGATGACCAGTGGAGGTCGACGGAAAAGAGAAAGAATATGTTATTTAAAGGAAAAGGTAAGGCGGGTATAATAATGACTTATGTTTATCGGACCGTAACTATGCTCCAAGCACTGAGCATGGTGATGTGGAGGCATTACCCCTTTTAATCTTTTCAAGAACTCTGTGAAGTAGAAACTTCTATTCTCCCAGCTCATAGGGGAGGAAAATAGAGACACAAAAATGAATTTCTTAGGCAAATCAGTGCAGAGCTGAGTCTGGAACCTGAGCCTATACCACTTGAGAAGCCATGACTATCCTGTTTTGATGGACGTGAACATCAGTTCAGACTTGGAGCTATTTCAGTACATCCTTGAACATCCATGTGGAGATTTCCACCTTTGGAAAGGTGGAAATGGAACTTGTAACAATGGTTAGGATTGCAATGTGTGGTGTATGGATGATGGCGAGGCCGTGGGATAGGCGAGATCACTGAGGGTGGTGGGAAGAGAGGAGAACTAGATGTAGGACCTGGTGACCAGCCACCACTGGGGACAGGGAAAAGAGGGAGTGGAAGACAAAGGGCAGAGAAGAAGAGATTAGAAATAGAATCATCAGTGCAAGGTCCTGTCATGCAAACTAAGAGAAGTGATAGCTGTGAAGAGAGGCCATTTGTAGACTGCGGAGAGGTCAAAGAAGATGAGGAACAGAGAAGAGACTTTGATGTTGTCCATTAAGAAAAGTTCAGTTGCATAGAGTGTAATGTGAGTTAATTCACTGAGATGGGAGCCAGAATGAAAGGTGTTCATGGGTGCAGGATGGTGATTAGGGGAAACAGTGAGAGCAGACAGGATTTGGAGTTGGGCAGTAAAAGGAAGGAAGGAATAGAGCAATAGGTAGTTCTCGGAGGTAGCAGGGTTCAAGAAAATCTTTTGTTTGTTTTCACTCAGTGTATGTAGAAGCTGAGCCTGTTAAGAGTGCAAAGGGAAAGACGTAGAGGTGAGCAGGGTTTGATGATGCAAGGGAAGTGGGGGAAATTGTTGGAATGAGCTATCTGGAACGCAAGAGAAGGACTGGCCTTGGACAAGTACCCAGATGTTACTGCTCATACAAACCGTCACTATTTAGTGTTATTGTTAATATAACAAAAAATGACAATAATTGCAGCCTGGGGTATACCAACAGAACCTCTATGATTAATCTAGGTGTCTAGCTCAAGAAAATAAGAACTAAACAAAACCAACCCCTAACCCATCCTTCCGGAAATAATCACCTAGCTGTTGGGTCTCAGACCTGACAGCATTCTTTGATTGGAGTAACTACAGCCTCTTCTTTGCTGAAAGAGGTCTCAAAGCTGCTTAGAAGTTCAGCAGCCCCAGCCCTTGAGTCCTCAACAATGCGTATGACAGAGCTGTCCATTGGGCTTTTTATTGGGTAGCTTTGTTGCAAGCTTCTAGAAGGTTGTACTCCATCCAGATGAACAGAGAGGCTAGATTTACCCAATCAGGCCCAATTAAGTGGGGCTGGGAAGACTTCCTTCAACCTTTGCAGCCATCAGGCTCTACCGCCAAAGAGACTGTGACTTGCCCAAGGTCACATAGCACATGGCAGAGCTGGATCTTAAAACCATGACTCCAGAACCAGTCTCTTTCTACTAAACCTGGAAGAACAGCTTAAGTACAGACTGTTGCTAGGAAGTTTCTTCCTAGAAACAAATACACCTTTCTGTAGTCTTTTCTCACCACCTACTTTGAGTTTCCCTCCTCAGAGGAGAAAAAGTACTCAAGACTGTGCTTAGGTGTCTGCTGTGGCATCCACAGATGGGCACAAAAATGTCTCTTGATGCTTTTAATCATCAATGTTGCTCTGTCCAGAGGGTATTAGTATTCTATTGCTGCTATAACAAAGTACCACAAACTTGATAGCTTAAGACAACATAAATTTATCCTTTCATAGTTTTAGAGGCCAAAACTTCAAAACAAATTTCACTGATTTGGAGTCAACATGTCAACAGGTCTGGTTCTTACGGAGGCTCCAGGAGAGAATTTGTTTCCAGAAGCAGCCTTTGTCTGTCACCTGTCTGACTCTTCCTGCTTCACTTTTATAAGGACCCCTGTGATTATGTGGGGCCCACCTAGATCAACCAGGGTGATCTCTCCATCTCAAGATCTTTAACATAGCCATGGGACAAAGTCCCTATCAACATGTAAGGCAACAGCCACACGTTCCAGGGCACAGACGTCTTGAGGGACCATTATTCAGCCTACCACAAAGAGTAAGGAGCAAATATGTACTGCTGTAGACATATGTCAATAAATCTGTTGGCAAGTATTTATTAAACACTTACTACATGCCAAGCTGTAACAGGGGAGTTGTAGAAAATCTATATCAATATAAGGCATTTTCTCTTCCCTTGAGGACCTCACAATATTGCTGGTAAGAGAAAACTAATACTCATGAAACAATTACATTTTGAACTCTGAGGGTACTAACTATGAATGCCTTGGGCTACAGGAAACTCACTTGAGTTGTATAGGTTGGAGAGATCAATGAAGTTTTCATGGGGAAAATACAGAGACTCAGGATAGATATATAGAATATGGATGGAGCTGGAAGGGAGGCAGGGAAGGAAGCAGTTCTGAATGAGATGGGCTGCAGGAGCCAGTGTGTGGCCACAGGAATAGAATAAGGCTGAGAAACATAGAGATTCCCCAAGATCAAGGGTCAAGAATCCAGGTCAAATTCATTCCTCCACTTGTTTTTCTAAATAAAGTTTTATTGGGACTCCCAACATATTTATTTGATCTATGGCTACTTTCACGTGACAATGGCAAAAAGGAACAGTTGTGATATAGAGCAAGCATATAGCTGTAAAGCCTAGAACACAAACAGGCTTGTCCTTTCCATAATAAGGGAAAAATCTGCCAATCCCCTAGATAGAAGGATACTCAGTAAGTCTCACGAGCAGGAAAAGTACTAGAAAGACTCAAAGCAGAGACCGAGCAATGAGGAGACCAATCTAGCCAAAGCCCCTCTTTAGTTCAGCTCAATATAGTGTTTTCTGCTCGCGAAACTTCTACCTGGCAGTAGTTTCCAGACTCTTTCCTGAAGTTTGCACAAGGCCATTGGCTAGTGGAGACATGCTCAATAGAGTGGCACAAAGAGGCAGGGACAAGTGCAGTGCAGTGAGTTAGGCTAGTTCCTTGGGTTCCTGGGCAAGTCATTCTTTGTTGGCATATCTCTGTTTCTCTTTATGGAATATAAAATGAACCATCCCATCCCCCATCTGCCACCCTGGGCTCTTGAGAAGATCTTATGAGTGACAGTAACTGTGATGCAGAGAAGTGGACTGTGACAGCCCAGGATATATTTTCACAATTATTTCAAAAGGACAGGTATATTTGTGTTTATTCAGTGTTAAAGTGTGATTCTAAATCCTCAGGTTGAGGATTTAGTCTTTGAGTTAGTTTGCCCAGTTCACTCTTCTAAATGCAGCCCCTGTACCAGCCACACTTTTCATAAAAGCCTCTTATAGATCAGAAGAGGGATTAGACAAGAGAAAGAGCATGGATCCATCAGCAAAAGCCTCCTCAGTCCTAATAACTGAGCTTATTTGAATTTTTAGCAAATATTTCTTTTGCACATAATCAGGGTGGAGGGGTCAACAAAATTGGTCTCTGCCCCTCAGGAGCCCTGAGACTAATAGAGGAATCAACACATACTCACAAGGAAGAGTTAAGAAAGAAGAGTAGGCACGGGTGATAAAGATGTCGAAGTAGGGGAGAAAGATGGTAAGTGTGAGAGGAGGAATTTACAGAAGAAAGGGATAAATGTGAGTTAGATGTACTTAGAGCAGTTTGGGGAAAGCCTGGAGGAAATGGGATTGGATCTGGTCTTGGGGAATGGATCCCATTTAGGTCATGAAAGTAGAGACAGAGTACATGCCTGATGGAAAGAAAAGAATGGCCAAAGGTTGGAATTGTAATTATGAATCATAGTCCAGAAAATAAACAATGGATACTGTTGGGAAGTGATGCTAAATTGTACACCCAAAGTACACAAAACTACAGAGAAAGCATCATACCTATGTCAGTCTTCCTGTGGATATAAGAACAGTTCATCATTGGACACGCACACATGAGGTGAATAACAATGATAGAAGACAATGTATGGTAACCATCAAGTGGGTGGCATGGGCAGTAACTGTCATAATCTGGTCATTCCTGTAGAAGATAGTTATGGCTCTCTGAGGGAAAATCATGAAAGAAAAGTCAGGTGTATTTTCATATACATATCATGTATTGTATATAACACTATATTCCCTAATTTTTGCTGGGAATTATTTCTGAATCTTTACAGCACTGGGGCCACAGACCTTGCTTTCCAATTTCTCACCAGTTCTTCCCTGGTAGAACTGTTTTGGCTGGTCCACAAACTCTGGTCCCACAGTGAATGGAATGACAGATTTTAAATCTGTGAAAAGACCTTCTTAAATCCAGACGTGTCTAAAGATAAAAAGGACAGTTGTAAGGAACAATGAATTTCCCATCACGGGAGGTTTTAAAGCAATGTCTAGATGTTTGGTTGATAAAAATATTGTAGAAAAAATACATACATCAAATAGGGGGAAGCAAAGGGCTGGGAATACTGGAAGAGATCTCCTTAATGGTCATTTCTAAACTCAGGAGTCCTTATTTTATTTTAGGTTCAGTGGAAAATGGTAACATCTACTTATGGAGCTATTAGACCCATTGATGAGGATAAAGGCAAGTAGAAGGTAATTAAGTGAGACTTGTATTGGTAGTAGGGTTGCCAAGTTTAATTAAGTCCGACTTTGATTTCAGTTGGAAGGAGAGAAGGACATGATACATGATCTTCTGGGGAAGTTTGAAATAAGGAAATATGGTGGAATAGAGAGGGAAGAGATGAGAACCTGTGAGTCAACAAAGTTGATCTGCCCAGGAGGGTATGCCAGGTCTTGCTTGGAGTACACTCATTAACAGAACTAACTTCATTAACAGAATGAACTAATGTTGGCTTTGATGGGAATAAGCAGATAGCTGAAAACACCTATAGGAAGACCTATTTGTGCACAAGTCAAGAAACAGCACCACCCACCCAAGCAGAGCCTAAGAGACAGAGCAAATTGGTATATTTATATCCTAGGGCTCCCATAACAAAGAACTACAAACTGCGCAGCTTTAAATGACAGAAATTTATTGTTTCGCAGTTCTGGAGGCCAGACATCTGAAATTAAGGTGTTAGCAGGTCCGTGTTCCCTCTGAGGGCTCTCGGGAAGAATTCTTCCTTTACCTCATCTAGCTTCTGATAGTGACCCGAAATCCTTGGTGCCCTCGACTTACAGTGGTATTACTCTAATCTGTCCTCACCTCCACATGTCAGTGTCCCTCTGTATTGCCTCTCTCTCTATGTGTCTATCCCTTCAACATGGCTTCTTATAAGACACCAGCCATAGGACACAAGGCCCACCTCAATTCAATATGATCTCCTCTTTTTATTTTTTTTTAAGCTTTTATTTATTTATTTGAGAGAGAACACACAGAGGGAGAGGAGGCTCCCCATGGAGCAGGGAGCCCGAGGCAGAGCTCAATCCTAGAACCTGAGCTGAAGGCAGACACTTAACCAACTGAGCCACCCAGGTGCCCACAATATGATCTCACCCTAACTAACTACATCCGCAAAACAAAACCAACCAACTAACCAACCAAACAAACAAACAAACAAAATAACCCCACCCTGTTTCCAAATAAGGTCATATTCTGAGGTTCCAAGTAGGCATGGATGTTGGAGGATACTATTTAACCCATACAGTTGGGGGACCCCAAATTTTATTAAATATTTGAAACTGGTTGAAAATAGAGAGAAAAAGGAACCAACCTCTACCTACATGGTATTTATTTATTTAAAAATTTTTGGCTCACCATTTTTCTCTTTTCAACCACAATGATGGCTACCACGGGTAGAATACTTCCTCCCCGCCGCACACGGTCCTGAGCTCTTCTCACACATTCTCTTACTTCCCCTTCACAAGATGGGCGTGATTATTAGCTCCGTTTTATAGAAGAGGTAACCAAGACTTAACATAAGTAACCTGCCGAAAGTCACTTCTGTAGTAAATGCCAGAGCGAGGCCTCGAGCCAAGGCCATGTGCCTGCAAGTCTGATAGAGATATGTAAGTGATTACCGATTAATACATATTTATATTGTTATCTCTCCGAAGTCATGTTTATATTAACATCATAATTGGGAGGAATATATGCATGCATCTCCAGATTCTCCGTTATCTCTGCTTGGAAGGAAACTTATTCTTTTGAACCTTTGTTATCCGGTTAACCTCGTGGCCAGTCTGTTGAACTGGAGGTGACTGCCTCAGAGGACCCAACCAGACTGTTCCGTAGGAAAGTGTCTCAAATTCTGCAGCGTGAAACTACTTCCAAAGCACCTGCATTTACGTGCCGCAGATGTAAGATATTCTCGGGTCCTGTCGAAAGGGAAATGGCATCTGAAGCAAAGGGGAATCCTCACACATGACTGTTATTACCATCAATAATTTTTTTTTATCATTATCATTTAAGACAGTAGTTCTTTTTTTTTTTAAGATATTATTTATTTATTTGAGAGAGAGACAGTGAGAGAGAGCATGAGAGGGAAGAAGGTCAGAGGGAGAAGCAGACTCCCCGTGGAGCTGGGAACCCGATGGGGGACTCTATCCCGGGACTCCGGGATCATGACCTGAGCCCAAGGCAGTTGCTTAACCAACTGAGCCACCCAGGCGCGCTAAGACAGTAGTTCTTAACTAGGGGGATTTTTCTCCCCAGGGCACCCTTGACGATGTCTGGAGACATCAATTGTCACAGCTGGGGGGAGGGTGTTATGGCACGTTGTGAGTCAAGGCCAACTATCCTGGCCTGCACAGACAGCTCCCCAGAACAAAGAATGATCTGGGTCTAAATAGCAACATGCTGAGGCTGAGAAACTGTGGTTTAACACAAGAGTCAGTGGTAAAAGAGGGTGCTTCTCAGGGGTCTCATTGCTTCATATAGGGTTCCGCTGTTCGCCCGCCAGACTCAAGTTTTTCACGGCCCCTACTCTAGTGACTACACTCTCAGTAGTGATGACAGCTGATAAGGATGCTTAATATTTATTGAGCTCTTACTATATGCCAGGCACTCTTCTTAGTGCTTTTCATGTATGGGCTCAGTCAAACCTCACTGTGACTCTTTTAATAGAACGCTGTTATTATTGTCATTATACAAATAAGGAAACTAAGGCACAGCAACTTTGCAAAACTTGCCATAGGTTACAAAGCCAGTGTAGGGCACAGGGAGGATGCTGCTGCTCTAACCTTCATTCTCCTCTTCTCCTCTCCTTCCACCAGCATAGATCAGGTGGAGAACCTGGTTGTATATTTTGTGGAACAATACCTGTGGAGTGGGAGTAGGACTTCCACTTAACAGATGGGGAATTAGAGGCATCAACAAGAGGAGGAAACTGGCACACTGCTCAGGGACATTAACCAAACAGACAGGGAAGCAGTGAGACCCTATGCTCAGTGATGAGACCGCTAAGGAACCCTCTTGTCTTACCACGGACTCTCACATCGTGCTTACCTCATGCTCTCTTCTAATTTGTATACTACATGTGGATTTTTTTTTTTCCCTCCCAAGTAGTCTTATCTTAAAGTGAACTGTGCCTAGTAGAGTTTGACTGACTCTAATAGTGCCAAATGAATACCATTGACTGGATGAACGGATGGGTGGAGTGATGGATGGATGGCCAAATACTGAACTATCAAGATGGCTTAAAGAATGATACATTAGGGGAAAGGGACTTCATTCCCAAGAGTGCAATTAGAATCAAGAATCTCAAAGATTGTTCTCAAAGGTGGCAGCAAATCTGGGAGCCTGTAGGCCTGGAAAGAGCCAGAGACCGGAGAGAGAAGCATGACCTGAAATCTACCGGAACCCAAGGGCCATATTATATAGCTGGCCCTTATTCCACGCAGCCTGGAAGTGAGTCACCTTCTAATGGGTCTGTATCTTGTTTCACCTTCCAGACCAGGGTTTCTCAACCTCAGCACTATTGACATTAAAGCCAGATAATTCTGTAACTGGGAGGTGTGTGGGGGGGACTCTCTCCTATGTCTTGTACAGTGTTTGTTAGTAACCCTAGCCTCTACCCACGAATTCCAGGAGCACCGCCCCAAGCCATAAAAGTCAAAAATATCTCTGGACATTGGCAGATATCTCCTGGAGGGACAAGATTGTGCCCGGTGGAGACCAACTGCTGTAGTACTATGAGTTCCTATAGGACAGAGCTTGGGTTTCTTCACTTGTTGGCAATTGCAGGGCTTGGCACAACGATAGAACCTTCGTAAATGTCTATGGGTTGATAGATTGCTCATCTCCTTTGGCAGGAAGAAAGTCCAATTTCAGGGAGTAAACACTGCAGGAGAAATGAGGGGAGGAGTGAGGGGGGAGGGAAGGAGGGAAGAAGGATAAGAGAAAGGGGGGAGGGAAAGAAAAGGAGGGAGGGTGGCAAGTAGAAGGGAAAGGAGGTGATCACGGATGTCAGCAACCCCAACCCATGCCACCCATGGCCCATTTCTGTGCGGGCGGCTCAGCAACAGGTGTGATGTCAACTTTCAAACCCAGCAAGGAACTTCCAGTGGCTTCACCTCTGCCTGAACCAGAAAACTGGCAGTTTTTGCATTCATGTTGCTTAGAAGGGACCAAGGATATCTTTTTTTGTGTGTCTGGATATGTGTGTGTGTGTGTGTGTGAGAAAGTATAATTACCCATCACTGATTAATCTTCAGACTGAGTCAAGCATTCATTGCAAATCCTTGAAACAAACAGGTCTATTTATATTTTAATTATTTTGGGGGGTTTCAGGTTGATTTGTCTTTCTTCTGCATATTTATGAAGCTGTTGATCCTATGGTAACCTTATCCTTACCTCTTGTGGAGCGGGAGGGAGGCAGAAGGAGAAAGAGAAACACAGCGAAGCTGCCTTTACCCCTTTCCCTGCCCCAGGGTGTTCCAGCATTCCCTGCAGCTCTAGAGGACAGGGAGGTTGACACACAACAGAGACTGTTTTTAAATTAGGGTGTAATTAACTGGGACCCCTTGCCCATGGCTGTCATTCTTATATAAGGTGACCTTAACTCTCTTGCTGGAGTCTGATTTTGGTCCCGGCTCCTTTTGCTTCCCTGTTACCAGTATATCCGGTCATCCTGAATTTTTATTATATATACATTTTCCGAAGGACTCTGATTTTTTTTTCTTAAATAGTGCACATTTTTCTATAAAATTTCAGCGGTGAACTTGGGTTATTGAAGAAGTCGTGCAGATTTCCTTACTTAACAGTCCATTGTGCCTGGCTGTGAAGAAACTCACAAGCAAGGTCAGGGGGAAAGTGGTCAATGGACTGGCCAGCGGATGCCCACTAGACGGACATCTGGGTAAGATAAGCATACTTAGACACCTGGACCCAGTAGCGTGGGGCGACACCGGACACAACTTAGCTCTTGTTTGGTGTCTTTAATAGCTTTTTTGTCCACGAGGATTCACTCCCTCTAGCAGACCTCTGTGGGGGAGAGGCGTGTGCTCCCCCAGCCCACTGATGTTGGGCTTGGCCAAGGTTGACTTGCCTTGGCCTCCTGGTAGGAAGAGTCTGCTTCCCTGTGTCCTGCTGGGGTCAATGGTGTGTTCACAGATGTAAGACTGGCAGAGGCTCGGGCTTCTGTGCTCCTATCACTGTGGGAAGAAAATGCCTTAGGAAGTTGCTGGTCCAAAGAGGATGAGAGATAACATCTTCCTCATATCAGACCAGCGAATGAGAGCCAAAGCTGGCTGAGCTCGCTCTAGATCAGCTGAGCTCCGGCTGACCGGCAGATGCAGAAGCAAGAAATTAATGCTTGTTGTTTTATGCCACTGCGTGTTGGGATGAGTGTTATTATAGCTTCGAATTCTGATTGCCTTGACACATCCAGTTTTACCAAAAATGTAAATTTAAGCCTGTGATCTTGTTCCGCAGCCACAGCTCTCGGGAGAACACCGGTACCGTCGCTCCCACACACAGAAGCACCAGCCTATCCAGGCCCATCGCGCCATCACATAGTAACTATCCCAACTATTATGTCCTGGTTGTTTGCGTAAGAATGACGTGGTTTTCAAGGTGCTTTGACATGCTTTGCTCATCTAACCCATCAAGACTATAATGTTATGTTATTTTCATCTCCGTCTTACAAGTGAGAATGGACTCGGATAAGTTAAATGATCTGTCTGGTGGCACAGTCCATAAATGAGAGATCGACCTTCATCTTCTCCTTCCAGAGTTCACTCTTGCGTCAGACTGTCTTGTTTGTTGTACCCGTGAATTAAGTTCGGTGGCAGCGGTTGGTGAGGAGGCAGAATGGGTCTTTGCTTCCCGACTCCACCATGGCTGCTGTTAGCCCTGTGGGCCCCGGGGCACACATGGGGCATCCCATTCACTTAGAAACTGTTCTCCAGTTGAGAAGACAGAAGGTTAGAGGGTTATGCCTCATGCCTCTCTCCTCCCACTCCCATGTCACCTTTCCTCATCTCTCCCCCCCCCCCCCAAAGAAGTCTTGGCTTCAGGGTCTCTATTCTGGACAAGTTGGTCCCACTCAGCATGTCTGAAAATCACATCAAACAGGACGTCTGCTCTCAAGAGGTGATGGCAGGGGGTGGCCCACCTTTTCTCCTAGTCCATTTTCTAGCTCTGGGGTCATACACTCTCTGTTACAGTGACTCCGACCTGCAGGTGTAACATGAAAGCAGCTCTGGGCGGTATGTAAACATGCGGTCCCAAACACTGGATATTTAAAAAGAAGGCAGTGGGCAGGGTTGTGCCTCTCTGGCTGTGCTGCACCTGCCTTGGCTTACAGACTAACAGAGACCGGAACACAAATTATAGCTCCCTGTCTTTGAAGTGGTAATTTGCAGGAAGCAATGAAATGGATGAAAGTGGTGTCATTCTTTTCTTCTTTCTTTCTCTCTCTCCATTCTTATTTACTTCCAGTTGTCTTCCCTTCTGTTCTTCTTCCTTCTTTTTCTCTCTGTCTTGTCTCTTCTTCCCATTGTTCTACTTCATCCGTCTTTCCTCTGTCTTCCTTTCTCTCTTTATCTTCCTTCCGTCTTTCTTCCTTTCCCCCTTCCTTCCTTGCTCCCAGCCTATCCGCAAATATTTACTGAGCACCTCCGCTGTACCAGGCACAGGGCAGACAGGTCAGGAGTGTGGGTCCCTGCCCCTGAGCTCTGCGGGTTCCCACCACCTCTGCAGGCTCTGGGCACTCTGCTCCTAGCTGTGCCCTGCGGAGCAGGTGGGGAGGGGAGGAGGGGAGGGGAGAGCAGAGAGGGAGGCCAATCTGGCAGGGAGAGCAGGGTGTTGCCATGTCATAGCCCTGGCCCAGGGCATAAAGGTGCAGAGCGTCTGCTCCCGAGTCTGCGTTCCCCTACTCCTTTCATCTGGAGTAAGACTCTTTAATTTGTAAACATTAATAACCATTATTATTATTAAAAAGGAAAGAAAGTGAGTAGCCCTGTAACTAATTACTTTAAGTGTTCTCAACAAGGCACAGTTCAACTCCTTTATAAAACCTCCTGCTGTGAAGACCAGATTGTCATTATGATCAGATCCTTCCTTAGACCTATTAATTTTACCCAGAATAACAGCAGAACAGATGCAAGAAGAAGGCTAGTCTGATTAACATAATTCTTTTCAAAGACCATTTCCTCCCTAAGGGCCACCGTACTGAGTCTTCTATCTTGTCTCAGATCTAATTACATTCAGGAGAATTCAGACACTGACGGGTGATCTCAGCAGATGTCACTTCTCAGATTTGAAGCACACTTCAGGATATGAAACCTTATCAGAAAATCAATTGAAATTAACAATTCCCTCTCTCTTTTTCCTCCATCTCTTCCCTCTGCCAGCACTCCCTCTCCCCGTGTCTTTTCCTCCCTCTTTCCCTTTTCTTTGGCCAGATTAAAGTTGTTTCCAAACACCAACCTTTCTCAGGAGGAGAGACAGCATTTCCGGGAATTCAATAAACCTGAAACTCAAGCCTACGCTTACCTTTTGAAGTGTTTCTCTGCTTCTCCCTGTCTCAGCATAATGAGTGTGTGCATGTGTGTGTATGTGTATTATGAGCAGAGGCTCTTGAGGGGCTCTATAGGGTATAAAAATAAGGTAAAAACAGGAGAAACAGGGGCTTTCTGCAGCACATTGAAAAGATACACACCACAAGCTGCCTCTTAAGTATCTGATCTCTGATTGAAACCAGAACCGATCTGGATCCTGGTGTCTGATCTTTGATGGGCAAGAGCTCTGGGTTTACAATGGAGTCTCTTGCTGCTTTTAATGAAGTATTTGACTTTTCGCCTGCTGCTTTCAATTGAGCTCTGGGAGCTATGGATAGAAGCTCTTGGGGGAGCCGCCAGGGAGAGGGGGCTGGGTGAGAGGTGCCTGGTGCCTAGGTCAAGCTAGGGCAGACCTGGTGCTCAGGCAACCCCAGAGCCTCCTCACTCAGCCTCACCCTTCGCTCCAAGGCCTTTTGTTCTGGGATCTGAGAATGCGGGGCAAAAAAAAAAAAGGCCTGGAAAAACAATTAGCCGAATACCAACTACATGTTTCTCTGCTGCCCTGCTTGGGCACCATCATGGTCTGCCTCACTGTGCCTCTCCAAAGTTACGTGGGTACAGGAAAACCATGCCCTAGGCAGGAGGGTTTGGGGACAGGACTGTAGGTAGAGGCCATGAACCAGCCATCTATTTTACATATCCTGGGAGAACAATGAAGAAGGAGGTAGAGAGCAGGAACATGCCGTTCTGCATCCCGCGTTTGCTTTTTGCGAGCTGCAGATGCCGTGCCGGGCACGCCGACACGGAGCGCCAGCCGGCCTCCACTCCCCGAGGTCTCGTTGCAGCAGCTGCTCTTGCCTGGCTGGGCCCGGCCGTGTCTCCAAAATGGTGCTCCTCGGGGTGGCCAGCTGGGTGTTCTCCCCAGATAGCCGGCGGCCTTGGCACCAGCCCTCTGGGAAGCTGCCAAAGCAAGAGCACTGGGGTACGACAGGCAGCTCATTGCAGGGACGCTGAAAAATCTCTGATCTTCTGCATTGGTCAGGGGAGAGATTGAGAAGAGAGCACTAGAAGCGGGAGAAGAGGCGGAGAGAAGGGCGGAAACCCGGGCATCTTTGTCATTCTCTGGTTTGCACGGTATGTCTTGCTTCCGATCCCCTCGAGAGTGGGGGACCATTGGACTTGTAAAACCACGTCCATGCTCTATGACCTTTCCATGGTCCAGCCCTGAGAGTGACACCAGCAGGTACATCATTGATGAACGAGGAGCCCCTTGGCTCCTGAGAGATCGTGCTGTCTCAAGCTTTACACTCTGGGGATGGCTAAGAAGGTTTCGATTGATGCCATGGTCAAGACGAGACATGGGGAAACCAGCCCCTCTTCTCATCTAGCGATTGCTGAGTGGAATGTTGTCATTACAAAGTCTGCTCTGAGGGGAGAGAGAAGAAGCTCATGACGGTGGAAGGCAGACTGTGGTGGGTCAGTGGGTCCTGAGCAGTCCGTGGGTCCTCGCGCCATCTGCGAGGTCGTGAAGCCCGGAGCGAACACAGCCTGGGCTGCTGGGTATCCCTGCGGGGCTCAGCTTCCTGCTGAGCTGGGGGGAAAAGCAGCTCAGCTAGGGCTCGAGGGGTGGGAGGGATGGAAGTGAGTTTCAGAAGTCTGGCCTCTGTCTTGCCTTCTCTGAGTTTAGCACACAAAAAAGGTGAGCTCTGCCTGGTCCAGGTGGTCTGGACGGAAAAACCGATGGCTTCTAGGGATTGCAACAGCCTTTTAGCCCATCTAAGCCAAGGGGCAATGAAAAATAAAAAAATTACTGAGTAGTTTTAGTGTGTAAAGACTTTCACTTACTCAACACTTATGAAGCATCTACTATATGCATAGTAATGTGAAAGCTACTAGGGAGAGGTGATGAGAAATAAATCAGACGTGGTCTTTGACACACAAATAGTTTATAGTACATTGGATACACACACATGACTTACTGCATTGCTATGTCTTTATTCACTAGACAGTGTACCCTGGGTATTATTTTATATTAGTATATAAAGATTTGTCAGGGCACCTGGGTGGCTCAGTGGGTTAAAGCCTCTGCCTTCGGCTCAGGTCATGATCCCAGGGTCCTGGGATCGAGCCCTGCATGGGGCTCCCTGCTCAGGGGAAGCCTGCTTCTCCCTCTCCCTCTGCTCCTCCCCCTGCTTGTGCGCTCTCTCACTCTGTCGAATAAATAAATAAAATCTTTAAAAGAAAGAAAAAAAGGTTTGTCAGGGCACCTGGGTGGCTCAGTCAGTTAAGCATCCAACTCTTCTTTTCGGCTCCCGTATTGATCTCAGAGTCGTGAGAGTGAGCCTGCTGTTGGGCTCTGCCCTCAGGGACAGTTTGCTTAAGTTTCTCTCTTTCCCTCTCCCTCTGCCCCTCCCATTTGTGTGTTCTCTCTTCCTTTCTAAAATAAATGAATCTTAAAAATTTTTTTTAAATATTTTTTACATTCTTTTACACTATTGTACAATATGTCTATATACCATATATATACATAGAGAGAGAGAGAGAGTATTATAATCAGTATCCTATTACCAGGCACATCTAGAATAAATTCCTAGATGTGAAATTGTATATTCCATTTAACTTTTATTGATCTTGTTAAATAGCTCTCTTTAGAAGTTGTGCTAAAACGCGTGCCTCCCAGCAGCAGATAAAAGCATGTCTCCTGATGCTCTCAACAGCTCTCTGACCAAACCACCGGTGCTTCCATTTGATACATAAAAAAAGGCATCTGGTAGCTCTATTCTGCATTTCTCTTCTTAGCACTGAAGTTGATAACCTTTTTGTTCATCCAAAACCCATTTGTTTTTCCCTTTCTGTGAACTTTCTGTTTATTCACTATCTTCTGAAGGGTTGTTGGCTTTTCTTTATTGATTTGTAAACACTCTTTATGTAGGTCCTCAGGTCTTATCTCCAGCACTCTGGAAGCAAAGAGTTCTCACACATTTAATGCCAAAACTAATTTGGTGGAAAAACTTGACCTGGCTTTAATGGGAGGTTTTATCTCTCTCATTTAGTGCAAATATTCATATGTTTGCTGTAGAAAAAAAAAAAAAAGCATTTGAATTTATAGGATGCTGCCCTCCTCTATATCCCTGGTTCTTTCGTTATATTCAATATATTCCCAATACTAATCTTCAAAAGAACATTTAAAAAACGGTTTCAGGTAAGGAACCGTGGAAAGTGTTTAGAAAAAAAAATTTTTTTTTTCAAGTTAATGCTTGGCCTTCCCCAACATATTTGGAGCCAGGAAACCCAGAAAGTTTCTTTACATCCAGGGTCTAATCCATATTCGGCACCTCTGGGTCATAATCTGAGGACACCATGGCCATATTTCCATGTGGCACGCATTTCAAAATACATGATGGAAACAAAGTAGCCAATTGAGGGGCGCCTGGGTGGCTCCGTGGGTTAAGTCTCTGCCTTCAGCTCAGGTCAAGATCTCAGGGTCCTGGGATCCAGCTGCATTAGGCTCTCTGCTCAGCAGGGAGCCTGCTTCCGAACTTCCCCTCTGCCTGCCTCTCTGCCTACTTGGGATCTCTCTCGGTCTGTCAAATAAATAAAATCTTAAAAAAAAACCACGCAACCAATTGAAACTTCTTTATTTGCAAATTCGAAGTTGGCGGACGAGTCCGCTTACAGAAATGTTACCACAGTCACCACAAATAGGGGCTGTCTGTCACCCAATAATATTTTTCTCATCTTCTGTTACCTAGTCAATCATACATTGATATTTGAGACAACTTAGTCACAGGCCTTCCTCACTCTGAGATCACAAACTGTGGCTCTCCTGTTTTCTCACAGTGCTTTTGTGGATTCCTTTTTCACATTTTGTATTTGATCCACCTGGAATTTATTTTGGCATAAGAGGTGAGGTAGAACGCTCACTTAATATTTTATCAGATGGCCACCCAGTCGTTCTGAACCAGATCCACTCATAATCCATCTTGACTCCATTAATGTAAAATGTCATCTTCCTAAGACACTAAATTCTTATGTGTATTGATCTATTTCTGGGTTTTCCTGTTTGTTCCTTTCATAAATCTATTTTGCACGAAGGGTGGGCTAGGCTTTATACAATAAATATTGCTTTCCCCGAAGGTTCCATCAGTTTATACTTCTTCCATCAACGGCATCTGACTATCTTGCCCCTCCACACCCTTGACAATGCTCCCTATTTTAAATCCTTTCCATTTTTGAAGATAAAGACAATAATTTAATTGTTTGTATTTGCACTTTTATTACTAGCAAGGCAAATATATTTATATATTATAAATATGTATAATATATATGTTTTAAATATAGATATATATTTTTAAATATTTAAAATATATTTAAAATTTATATAATTTAAAATATATAATATATAATTTAAATATATATA